>BMAO01001447.1:0-59955 GCA_019973975.1 Trichonephila clavata | reverse complement strand
TATAGAAACCTGGATGGCATACGATGCGAAGATTTGGATTTCAAATGCTAAATGATGACGAAGATTGTGACTTCTGTGCAGAAAGAATCCAATCCTGTCGACGATGAAACGGTAATGAGTGGTGGTAACGTCCCACTGTTCAGCTACACGAGGGCTGGGGACGGTCCGCGTAATTTTGAACCATGGTCAAGTGCGAACGACACCTGAGCTGGCACCTCTAACTACACCACACCACCAGCAGGAGGATATTTGAGCTCTCGAAAGATTTTACGTGCATCGCTTCCCCATGGCGGGCCTTCAGTTTACTGGGATCGAACTCATGACATGCTAGGGAAGTTTCCGATACCCTGAACCATGGCTGCGGCCACATTAAACCGGGTAAAGGAGGACATCAACAACGAAAGTAGCAAGTGTTCATCAAATGCTGACGTGTTTTATGCATTAGAGATCGCTATGGAGTGGTACGAACAACAATCAGAGTGCTGTCCTCCTCAACTACTGCTGCTCAAGAGAATCAGAGATCTTGTAGCGAAAAACAGGTGTACAACGGTACAGCGAAAATAAATTAATTTTCCACAATAAAGTAAAATTACTATGGTACACTAATTTGCTTTCTTCAAGCACGTTTCCTCATGTGATGGTTTTAATATTTGACATAGTGTCTGGTTTCGTTTCGCTTATACTGCATGGATCGCATTCAGTTTTCGGTTATCCGAACAATCTCGTGTTCGAACGGTGTCCGGTCCCAATTGATTCGGATAACTTCGGATCATTCTAGTGTATTTTGATTCTATTCAACTTTAGATGACACGAACGCTGGCACGTATTTAGGAAATGACTAATTATATACAAAAATGTCATAAATCTTATTTAAAGTTAAACTATAGATAGAAGCATAAGGCAGTAAGTTAAAAGGCTACAGTACCTAATAGCAAACTCTGAGCCTTAGGAACTAAGATTATTGGGTTAAACATAATTTTAAGTATCCCTTATAATTCCCCTATATTTGCCTATAATATTGGAGTTAAAAGTATAGAAAATAGAGTAAGGATATTAGTTTCTAAAATTACTCTATATTTAGTAATAAAATACTAAACAGTACTTAAATTACCATAAGATAGTTTCCAAAATCAAATACCTTGAAAATAACGTTAATTTTACACTCAAGGTGGTGAGTGAGTGATCGTAACGTCGCACTGATGCTTAACACGGGGCTTTTGGCGGCGGTCCGCGTAATTTTGAACCATGGTCAGTGACGCGGTCGACCTGGACGGACACCTCCTCTCCTAACTACCACACCACCAAGGGAGGACGTTTGAGCTCTCGACAGATTTAACGTATCACTCCCTACACGGCGGATCTTTAGTGGTACTGGGATCGAACTCCTTGTTACGCTAGCCATGAGTCCGATGACCCCAGACCCTTGACACCGCGGCCTTTACACTCCAAAGACAGAAAAATAAAAAATAAATAAATAAATATATTTATAAGTATTTTTTAAAAAAAAAATCCAAAAAATGCATAATTTAGTCCATATTAATATATAATAAAAAAGACTGGTGTAATTTTTAAGAGTGAGTAAAATTATTAACTCAAAGGAATCCAATATGAAAGTTTTTTTAATGAACATTCATCTTTCTGTCTCTCCCGTCTCTTAAGCACTACGTATACGTTTAGCTTATTCAATTAAGCAGCTTCATGACCTATTTTACAAGAAGTTTCTTAAAACCTTATTAGATCGATTATTTTTCAGATAATGAAAATTTAGCATGCAAGAGAATAAATGAGGCCCTGATCTTATGACCGGCAGTATTTCAATCAGTATCTCTATGAGTTAATTAGAAGATTACGTAAATTACATTTAAGTATTGGGCCAATCGAAAAATCCTGTAGCTTTTCAAAGGGAAAGTGCAGTTTCGTCTAGTTATTTTTTTACCACTGATCAGTGAGTGAGTGAATATTAACGTCGCACTGATTAGCATCACGAGGGTTTTTGGTGACGGTCCGCGTATTTTGAACCATGGTCAAGTGACGCGGACGACACCTATTTAACACCGTCTCTCTTCACCACACCACCCCAACGGGAGAACGTTTTGACTCTCGACAGATTTAACGTGCATCACTCCCCACGGCGGGTCTTTGGTGGTACTAGGATCGAACTCATGACACGCCCAGCCATGATCCGATGCCTAGACCACTCGGCTACCGCGGCCACTTACCACTGATAAGAAGTGACTCTGAATAATGTAGATATGGGAATTCTGACTTTTTGTTATCTCTGCTAATTCTCGCTCGTGCTGTGGCATAATTTTTTCAATGCATTTTTAAGAATAAAGAATAAAAAAAAAAAGGTTTCCTGATTCTAAAAAGTTTCCTTTTAAATGTCATGCTCAAAATTATCTCGGAGAGGGCACCTGTGTTCAAAATGTCACGCCCGAATATTATGCGGAAATTGAACAATTCACTGCAGTTAATTGTACATCTCGTGATGTGAGTCTGATATGAAGAGTTTGGTGTGCGGAACACTCTTTCCTTCTGTTGAAGACCTCACCACCCGCATATCTGTAACTGCTGGGAGGATATGTGACACTCCAGGAAGCTTGCAGAACGTAAGGAATTTGTCCCGGCATCGCTGTTAGGCCTGCCAGACGATTTCTGGTAATAATTTCGAACACCTGTTGTAGCACAACCTTTTAACAAAATGCTTTTTGCTCCATTTGTGTGTAGCTGTTTCTGTTCTTTTTCTCTGCTTCTTTGCACCATAGCTCACAATTACGGCATTTGAAACCCTATATTCCTATGACTCCGAGTCGTCTTTGTATCCCTTACACACCCAGCAAGTATGTCAGTCTGGTAGCGAATCACCCTGCGTGGAGGGGAGGAGACTCAAAGAGATAGAGATAGAAGAAGTGACGGGAAGAATGATCATACATTTCAAACTTATTTTTAAAAGGCAAACAATTTGTTAGAATGAGTGAGTGAATATTAATGTCGCACTGTTCAGCTACACGAGGGCTTTAACAATTTGTTAGAAGGCGCATTTTTGAGTAAAATATGCGTTATATGTTTTAAGCTTTTCACTTATGTATAGTTTCTTAAAGCTGTTCTTACTAATCTTTTGTGATGAAAATTCACGAAGTGTATGCAAATTTAAAACAATATATAGAGTAAAGTAGATTTTTGACATATTGTTATTCTGATATGCGAAAATGTTGCAAATACGTTCTACTAGTCAACAATGTTAACGAAGACAATATATAAATTCCGACAGATACATTGCTTTTACAAATTGATTTCTTATTGATGTTGTCAGGTAATTTATTCAGTCATATACGAGTAGCATGTAATTTAATTTACTCGAGGTTAGAAAATTACTTATTTTTTTAACATCGTTCTTACTAGCGCGAAGAAAAATTTCTATTAAAATTTAGAGAATTAGATTTTCTTTCAAAATAAAGTAAGGCAACAGGGACTTAATATTATCTTGGTGTAATCTAAGGGTGGTTTAATCAAATTTAAATATATATTTCCGTCTTTATTATGGTACCGGAAAGCGTTTAATAATATAATGATTGGTTTGAAGGTGATAGAGTAAGGTGGTGGACTTATTTTTAATTACGGAATGGTGATACTGGTACTATCATCTCATCCACAATAAATGAATTGTGCCCGTATCAATCGCAACAATGCCCAACTCTATTAATTACTCGCCAAGTTGGCAACCCCGATTTCCTATGAGTCGTACGCGGTGAATTGGCAACCATGTCTTTCGTTTCATATAATGTGGAGAATAGTTAGTGATAAAACGTAAGTACCAATGAGTTTAATATAGTTTCTCTCCTTTCAAACTGTACGCTTATCGAAATGACTTGTTTCTTTGACAGTCTTCTGCAGCTGCAGTAACTCAGTGATTACTGAGTGAATCATGGGCTCGAGGTCTCATTGAAGACTTGGCGAGTAGTGGTGCTGATGTACTTAGAGTTTGTCATGGCTCAAAGTTCTCGCGAGGCGTTGAAGTTTAAAGGTCTTCTTCATCACATTATGGAAATCCTGGGATCGATTGGACAAAGTCAGTAATCTCCTTCATATGGTCATCATTGAAGTCATTTTCGCCTTCTATAAATCTGGACACAGGTTATTCCATGCATTTTTCACCAAATCCCACAACTGAAATTCCCCAAAAAACCCTCACCTTGAGTTTTTCCATCACTTTTGGCCTCACGTGAAACAACTGTTGAGCATTGTAATGTTCGAAAACGTATTCATATACAGTACATGCAGTTGACCAAAAAAAAAACTGGTTCGGATATTTGACGCTCCGGATAATAAACGTTCGGATAAACAACGTTCTACTGTATTTCAAAATCAGGAAATCTGATGGAAAACTTTTGTATAAGGAAACGCACAGTATGTCTTATTACATTTTTTTAAAAAAATGTTTAAGGTATGTGACTACCCAAAATTCGTGGTTTTGGGGAAAATTTTGGAAATTAATTTTATGCTTTTATTTTATAGCCAATACATTTAAGATTCAAAAAACACTCTAGTTTTATTTTTACATTTAGAGACAAAATTATAGCATAATTAGTAAACCGGAAATGGAGTTTACAAAACCGGAAGTACATCCCTACTCAAAATATTTGTAAGATATTGAATTGAAATTTTCAGAACATATTTTATTTAGTTATATCTGTGCTATTTGAATCAAAATCTAATCTCTGTGTACATATTTATGTACTTTATTGCTTTTTTATGAAAAAAGATCATTAAATTTTTAAAAAATCGTGTTTTTGCATAAAATTTGGCATAATTAAAAAACTTTTTAAAGTATTACAAATCTTTTTTTTTCCTAACACATATAAAGGTGTTATTCACGTACTGTATAAATATTATTTAAATACATTCATTAGAATTTTCTGTAAATGCAATTTTTCATCAAAATTTCACTAAAAACGACAATTGTTATAGTCTATAAAACTCTCCAGAAAACAGCAAATGTTGAAAAAAATGTCCAAATTAGTTGAACATGAAACTAAAAAGATCTTGACCCATAAATAGGGTGAGTTTAAAAAACGTACAATTAGTAGAAAATTTTGTATACCATATTAAAATCTTGAAATGCATTTTCTGAGAAACTATGTTTTTCAATTCTTTGCTTCACGGTAAAGTTCACTACAGAATTTCTTTTTAAGATATTGAATTGAAACTTTCAGAAAATGTTTTATTTAGTTTTATCTCCAGTCTAGATTATAACCTAATCTCTGTGTATATATTTATATATTTTAATGCACTTTTTGTGAGAAAATAACATGAGTTTTTTGTAAAAAAACTTAGTTCTTGCATAAAAAGTGCCATATTTCAAAAACTTTTCAAAAGTATCACAAATTTTATAACTCTAAGCACAGATAATGACTTTATTTATGTATTGCATAAATATTATTCGAGTATATTAATTAGAATTTTCAATACAAGCCTTACCGTAACTGCAATTTTTCACTAAAATTTCACTCAAAATTCCCAATATATCGAAAATTATTTTTAATTTTCTGGGAATTGTACTTGAATTCCTAGTTTTATGCCCCATTTCAAATAAAAATAAGCTAATTTAGTTGAAAATTTATATATTTCAAAAAAAAAGTGCTCCGAAGGTAGTCACATATCTTAAATAAATATAAATATAGTAAATTTCTCCGTTGATTATATGGCAATTCATGTGGCATTATTATCCTAAAAATCCTCCAGCTTCAGCTTTAAAAAAAAAATCACCATTACAGTAAGTTTTTCCTTTTTTCAGCGTTACAGTTTTACAATCATTAAAATAACCGTGATTAAAATCCCATAAGTTAATATTCTTAAGATAAAGCGCCATGTAACGTAGTTCACAAGAATAAAGCTATATTATTTTTTTAAAAATATTAAATGAATAAATCTCTTAAAACTTTGATTACATATTGGCCATTAATTTTCGGTTAGCTCAATAAATCTTGTAAAATGTTTTATTATTATTCAGTCATCGTAGTAGATATTAAGTCAGCACATGCGGAAAAGACGTTGTTGAATATTAATATTCAAGCCTACACAATAAAATGCCTACTCCAAACACAGATCTCATTGCTTAGTTTACTGCTTAGCGTAAACAATAAGTTCACAAAAATTCAGTCAAAACAACATGTTTATTAGGTCAAATGCAATCATTTCCATCTAGATAGACTGGGAAAGGATTTGGAAAACTCTTTTGGGAGGGGTTCAAATTGGAATTTCTTACGAATAGTATTAGTTTTTTACATTTATTCGAAATTTAATTTTTTTTTTTTTCAGATTAAGATTTTAATTTATATTAGACTAAATTTATTTTTAGTACATAATATTTTTATATAATTTTTTAAAGGTTTATTTGAATAAAGTACTGTAGAGCGTCGTTTATCCGAACGTTTATTATCCGGAGCGTGAAATATCCAAACCAGTTTTTTTTTTTTATCAACTGCATGAACTATTTTTGAATATGCTTTCGAACAATGCAATGCTCAACAGTTGTTTCCCGTGAGGTCAAAAGTGACGGGAAAACCCAAGGTGAGGGATATTTGGGGAATTTCAGTTGTCTGATTTGGTAAACATCTGCGAGGAATATTAGGTCAGTTTGTTTCCAAGTGAAGGGGAGTATACGTGCTCTTTTGTTGAGTTGTGAACTGATATGGCTTCGAATTCAAAACGGGAGCGCAACGTCTTAAACATAAAGACTAAACTTGAAATATTGAACCGTTTCACGAAGGAAGAAAGCGGAGCGATGCAGAGGACTGTGGATTTCAAATGCTAAATGGTGCCGCGATTGTGACTTCCGTGCAAGAAGATTCCGACCTGTCGACGATGAAACGGGTAATGAGTGAGTGAATAGTAACGTCCCACTGTTCAGCTACACGAGGGCTTTTGAGAACGATTCGCGTAATTTTGAACCGTAGTCAAGTGACGCGGACGACACCTGAGCTGGCACCCCTCTCCTAACTACCACACCACACCAACGGGAGGACATTTGAGCTCTCGAAAGATTTTACGTGCATCGCTTCCCTACATAGCGGGCCTTCAGTGGTACAGAGATCGAACTCATGACATACTAGGCAAGTTTCCGATGCCTAGACCACTTGGCTACCGCGGCCACATGAAACGGGTAAAGACGAGGACAACAACAACAATGAAAGTAGCAAGGGTCCATCAAATGCTGACGCGTTTCTGCGTTAGAGACAGCTATGGAGGGGTACGAACAACACAGTGCTGTCCTACTCAGCTACTGCTGCTGAAGAGAATCAGAGACCTTGCAACGAAAAAACGAAGGTGTACAATGGTACAGCGAAAAATAACTGATTTTCCACAATAAAGGTAAAATTACGACATTTTGCACCTATTTTGCTTTTTCTTCAAGCACGTTTCCCGCATATAATGATCTTCAATATTCGTTTAGTGTCCGGTTGCATTCGGTTTTCGGTTATTCGAACAGTGTACGGTTCCAATTGATTCGGATAAACGACCCTCTACTGTAACTTAATTTAATTTCGTTATTAATGTTATTGAAAAATATTTTCTTTTCAGGTAAAAAAAATTCACTTTTTGTGTCGGTTAGAGAGAGAGAGAGAGGTTTCATGCCCTCTTTAAACTTTTCATTTGAAATTTGCTATTTTAAAATGCATTATATCTCAATACATCTCTTCGATAAATTTTAGTTTACATATTAGTGTGTAATATTAATATCAATTTGTAGTTCTCTAAATAATTGTTTACAGTGCAAAAAACAAGTTTTATATATATATATACTGCGTATGATATTTTATACAGTAAAAGAATTCTTCTGCATACATGTTATTAGTTTTTCAAAAGTTATTTATTTTAAGAAATTTTACTTTTTTTCTAGAATTTTATGTTAATATATTAAAACCTACAACAGTTTGATGACGATGATCAGATTCCATTAAGCCTTAACACGTGGTCTTCCTTTTTTAATAATTAAAACATAACTCATTTCCTAAAATATAAAACGCCTAAAAGCATTTCGATTGTTTCATTTCATGTAAACTATGTCTTGTTTGTGCATTTTGTATGAACGTTCTATTTTGGTATCTGTTTTACTTAAGCTATATATATATATATATATAACTCTGCTGATAATATTAAGATAAGATGAAGGAAGCATTTCATATTAAAAGTTACAAACATTTCTAAGTCTAAATTGTGCGTGTATTCCGTTTTATATATTTTTATAGTCTAATATCTTAAAAGTTGTTAAGGTATCCGACTACTTGAGGCAATTTTTTTTTAAAAAAATAGAGATATGGGGATTTTTTTTGTGGGTTTTTAAATTTGTTTAGTACATTTTAAGAAAATTTGCTAAAATTAAGAAGATAAAAAGAAATTTTTTTTTTAAAATGTGTGGGGAAAAAATGGGTAAAATGTACAAAAAAATAACACAAACGTGTCCCCTTCTGTACCAAAAGTTTATGAACAAATTTTCAATTTTTCAATTCTTATGCGTTGCTATATGTTATTCATTTTTGAAATGACCTTTAGAAAAAGAGATGTTTTAATTTTTACAAATACTAGAGCACTTTATCTTAGTTATTATATGAAATTGCTTAAAATATCAGTGATTATATTAACATAAGGAACTGTAAATTTTGTAATAAAACAGTGATTAATAAATCTGAAAGTTAATACGCTTTTTCTATTATACAGAACACACACAAAAAATATCAGTTAATCATTTTCAAAACTTTTGAACAATCGCTGTCCCCATTTGAGCATTTTCAAAAAAACACATTTTGAGTAAAACGCGTATTAAAGTATGACATCTTGCTTAAATTAATGGCATCTACTTTAACTAAAACACTTGTGGTTCTTGTTCTAGTGAATGGAAAATAATAAACTTGGTATTTTTATAAAGCTAATAAGATGGTCTATAAAATAAGATCATAAAAAAAATTGTCAATTTTTGACAAAATTCATAATTTAAGGGTAGTCGGCTACCTTAATTTAATTAATCTAAAATTTAATATTGATATTGAAATCCTAAGAAGCATCGTTGAATTAAACTTTTTCTACATTCGCTGAGGCCACAATAACTAAGGGTATGATCACAAATTCTTCAGCTTCATTATTTCTGCCGAATCATACGTTCCAGTTCTGACCCCATTAAAGATCCCTACCGCCATGTGGAGGGCTTTATGATCATTAAATCTACCTAGGCTCAAGACAGTGCGATGTGGAAGTTTGGAGAGTGGATTATCAGCTTAAGGTCACTTGACCATGGCTCATAATTAAGAAGTCCGTCGACAACAACGCTCTCGTGTTCCTTCAAAACATCTCGTTAATAAATAATCAATATTAATATTATGTACTTTCATGCTTTAACACTAATCTTCTTATTAACGATATTTTCCCGATTAACGTTGCCCGTATTTTTAACTAGTTTAGAGTGCAATGTTTCTAACAGATGTCTCTAATAATCGAGTAAAGTTAGGATTACAAAAAAATATCTAAACCGGTTTCAAGGTTAGGTTAGCCTAGGGCTCACCAAGTAGGATTTAGCTGACGATCCCTAGCTGGTGTTGGATTTTTTTGATAGTGTACGGACGTCATGGACCTGGTCTAGCACTGTTGGACAATGGGAGCGTGCAACAACAACAGGTTAGGTTTACTGTAATCTTTTAGACTAGAAAAGGCGGGAATTTTCTTTTTACCAGATCGGAGTACCACAAGCTACAAACACTATTCCTTTTAAATTTGGAGCTTAAAACTAGAGAAAAATGAGTGATTATGAGAGGCTCATAACAGAAAACAATTCTCATATTGACTCAGATAGTGAGTCTGAAATTTTTGTAAATGATTCTGGAAGTAATGAAAGTTTGTTATCGGACTTCTCTTGTGGTGTAAATAGAATGAATCAGCATCTCAAAAATTACCCAATAACAAAAAGGAAAAAAAAGAGGCAAGAAATAATACAAAAACAATATATTCCATCTCTTAGATACATCATTGTGGAATGTTTTAGTTTTATATCAGAAACTGGGAAGAAAATAATCTCATTTGAATTTCATGCTTGATATTATAGATCGCCTTATTGAAAGACATGGAGCGGTAAATGAGAAAAAAGAATGGACGACTAGAGGAATTTTGCCCAGTCCCTTACGATTGGCAGAAAAAAACTTTTTAGAAGTGATTTTTCTCACCGCGCGACAAAAAATTAAGACCACCGAGGCAATGTTTTGTGTGTTGTTCGAAAAGAAACGATTTGGGAAAACGGGTGAAAAAGAAACACGATTTCTTCGTCCCAATTGCGATATTGGACTACGCGGTTGTCTTCCTGTTTTAAAATTTACCACACAAAAACAAAATTTTAAGAGAATAATTAACTGTAAGTACAATATTATCTTTTTAAATCTAATATACATTTTTGTTCAGTGTTCTTCTGAGTTCGCTTATTTCTTCATAAAAAAGCCAACTTTAAGGAAAAAAATGTTTTCCGGGTGAAAGTAAAACTTAGCATAATTCTTTAAATTCAATATTTATAACATTTCTAACTGCTGATTTGAGTCTATATAATTGGTTTCATCTTAAAAATGTTTATAAAAAATATGCTTATTTTTTGACATAATATGACAGAAAAAAGGAACTGTTAAGTGGTTAAACAAAGATATAACGCGCTCACTGGACATATTTGAGAGAAAAATGTTCTCATAGCTATCTTTGGCCCAGTTCAGGAAGAAGGGCGGTGAATAACCAGATATAACTTTGAACTGTACAGGCTTTATCGGCAACCACAAAAAACACAAGTCATCCGTAGTAATGGATTAAGATGGCTTGGACATATTTGGAGAAATCTTGACTTTTAAAATACCTGAAGGAACCCAATTCAAAGAGAGATCACCAACTGGATGGTTGGATGACATAGAAAAAGACCTAATTACTTTAAAAATTAAAAATTGGAGAGGAGTCGCTAAAAATAGAGGACGCTGGAAGAAGCTCATGGTTGAGGCAGCCAAGGCATGTGAGGGCTGTTGGGTCTGTTGAAGAAGATCTATTGTTAAGGAGGGAGGGGTTGTTTTCTTCAGCAACTGGTACTTCACACGAAAATGTATATAAATACTTTATGAGAGACCGTATATGTTTTCTAAGACTTATTGGAATATCCCACTAAAAGAAAATATAAAATTTATGATACATTACTTAATTTATTAATATTTGTTCAGTTATTGTTGAAAAGAAAAATAAAAAGCAGTAAATGATATATATTTCTGAGTAGATGATATAAATTTCTGACTTAATAATATTTCATTCGATTTTTTTTTTTTTTTGTAGCATTTAGACGTATTGATTTTAAAGTTTCCTTATAGACATGCAAAATGATAAATATATAAAAAATAAACTTTTGCTAAATAAATTGCATTTGACTCAAACTTTAAAAATTAGAAGAAGAATATAGTATCGCTTATTAATATTGTCAATAAATACAATCTTTAAACTTGTGCTGAACGCGAGTTAAACTTTTATGCATTCTCACTTCATGCAATTTGAGCTTTTGAGACTTTTTATGCAATTTGAAAATATCTGATATTTATTTAAACTACATCATTCATAGACTTTAAATCTTAAATGTAATTTTAGAGATCCATTCCTGATTTATAATGTGTTTTAAATTAGTACATAAAAATGTTTACTCATTCAGGTATCCCTTGTATCACAGGGATTCGATAATACACTGTACAAAATGTGCGATTTTTGTAACACAGATTCCATACTACATGGCGTAAAACTTGAATTTAATATTACCCGGTTTTGATAAAACACGATTTTAAAAAATTAAATATCATTTTCATTCAATATGTCAAATTCCCAAATGGATTTTTTTTTTTTTTTTGTTGAAAAAGATTTTTTAGTGGTATGTTGCGGAAAAATTTAAAAGAAAATTGCTAAGTTCTTTAGCTTCTTATAGAGAAATTCTGAAAGAATTGCAAGGTAGAGACAGTTAAATTCAATCAAATCAGATATACGTAGATTGGTTTATCGGAGTACCTGTTTCCACGTGGAAACTTCCCCTCCTATCTTGGGTTTAGAGTTGATATTGCTTTAGCTTTACCTTATATAGCCCAGTACTGCATTAAAATATTGAAGTTAAAAGAAATAAAAGAAAAGAAATTCCCTTTAAGAATTAAAGAAATGCATTGAATGAATACATCAGATAACTTTTGTAATGATGAAGAAATAACTAGTGAAGAGTTTCAACCAACATTTAGAGCAAGGGTGGCCAACCCGCGGCACGCGTGCCACATTGTGGCACGTGGGAGTTGTAACTGTGGCACGCGAAGATTTATTGAAAAATTACAAAAAATTTTGAAATATTACTGAATTAATTGAATTACAATAGAAAATTATCATGAAGAAAATATGTAAGAAACATAAATTTTCAGCTTGAGATTTTAAAAGTTCTAAGCAAACATTTTTTCCCCTTCAGTATAGCGCCAAAAATGAGATTCATACTCCAAAACTTACTGTTCCACAGTATTTTAACGTTCCGAGAAAAGTGTTAATTTTTAGCATTTCGAATTTCCATTCGAATTTCAGCTTCCCCTTGAAATGCTGAAGTTGGGTGTTTGTAGCTATTGGCTGTCAGCGTGATGTCAGATAGAAAGGTTTTTCCGAAGGTATTGACTATTTACGATTTCTGTAATGTCAAAAAGTAATCCAGCAATATATTAGGAGAGCAGTTGTTGATACGGTAGAAGTAATTCCATCTACACAAAGTAGCCGCTTTATAAAGCAGAGGGATTGAGAACTTGCATCCATGACTAATTAGAAAGCTGGATTCGGAGCCTAGAAAATTTTGTAGCGTAATATCGGCAAATTGTTTCTAGCTGTCAGACACAGTTGATTTTAAACTCTGTGTAGCAAGACGTTAAGCTTTTTTTCTTTTTTTCTAAAATTGTTTTTAGATTTTAAGGTTGAGCGTAGTTGCTTAGAATTTTTTTATTTTCAAAAAATTTATGAGTAAACCTTGGACATCGAAAAGAAATTATGAAGAGGATATTGCAGCGCGTGATTTTAAAATTGTCTGGGAAGAACAATACTTGTTTACACATCAAAATGCTTCCACGCTTCCAAATGCTTTGTTTGATATGTAGAATTTGTATAGCAGTTCCAAAAAAAAATTTTAACTTGAACCATCAGTTCAAACAACGGCATAGTGATTTCAAGAGCAAATATCCTGTTTAATCAAATTTGCGAACGGAATTTATCAATAAAAAAAAGAAATTTTTAGCCGGCCAGCAATCTTTGTTCCAGAAGAGAAATGACGAAATGAAAACCATGGTGAAGGCTTCTTAAGAACTTTCTTTGTTGTTAGCACGCAAGAAAAAACCATATTCCGATGGAGAGGAGATAAAAAAAAAGTAGCCTTTTAATTTTTACCAAAAATATTGGTGATCTAAGTGTCGAAAATATTTTTGATAAAATAGCTTTGTGTCTAGAAATACCGTCATGCACCGTACAGATGTCATGGGCCAGTATGTTGGAATGCAAATTGTCTCTGGACTTCAAAATTGCAAATATTTTTCATTAACTTTGGGTGAAAGCTGTGATATCACAGACAATGCGCAGTTAAGCATCTTTGTGCGTTATACGAACAATAATTCTGATACTGTGGAAGAACTTGATTTGCGCCAACTAGTTTTAAGTATAGGTAAGGAAATTTTTAAGGAACTTAAAAATGTAATTGAATTTAACAAAGTAGAATGTATAAAATTAAACAGTTTGCACAGATGGAGAGCCTTGCATGGTTGGCAGAACAAAAGGTTTTGTTGCTTTGCTTGAAAATTATTTGGGAAGAAAAGTTTTTTTGAATATCATTGTTTTATTCCCCAAGAATCTCTTTGTGCCAAGGACTTAAACTCGTCTTTTGTTGTTGATCCCGTGGTGCGCTGTATTAAAAAAGATACGAGTTCGTGCTCTGAATCGATGAAGATTTCATACGCTCTTCCTCGAAGAAACGGAAGAAAATGGCGAGTTACTCCTTTTTATTGTAGTGTGTGCTGGTGAGGGAATGTGTTTTTGAATATCTGGAAGAAAACGATGAACTTCCCAGTGAATGCTCGCTCCTCAGCAATGAAAATTGGCTGTGGGATTTAGCTTTTCTTACGGATATAAGGGAACATTTAAACAATTTAAATTTAAGATAGCAGGGAAATAATTGTATTTTCCTACTCTAGTTGGTCATATATCTTCTTTTGTGAACAAACTTTTGCTTTTTTTTTACTGGATTTTGAAGAGAAAATATTAGGTCATTTCCCATTCATGCAGGAATTATATGCCAAAGTTAGTAATGATACTAACTTTACTATCAAAACTATGATAGATTGAAAAATTTATTATCCATTTTGCAGAATTCTTTCATTGCCAGGTTTGAGGATTTTAAAGATAAAAAAATACTGAACATTTTACTAATCTTTTTTTGATTTCTCTTCAAGACATTAATTGTTACCCACCTCAGGTACAAATTGAAATTATTGACCTATAGCTCCATATTACTCTGAAAAGCAAATATAATGAGATTAATTTAACCGCAAATGATCCGAATTACATCGAATTTTGGAAATCTGTGCCACCAAGCAATATTCCCAATTTACATGATTTAGCAGTCAGATATTGTTCTAGGTTTGCGAAGAAATGTTTTCTATTATGACGTAATTAAATCACAATATTGCTCAAAAATAACTTATATGCACCTAAAACACCTAATTTATTTAGCATATTCACGAACTAATCCAAATGTAGATAATTTAGTAAGAAAACTACAAATTCAAAATCCACATTATGAAAGTACTGACTGCTTAATAATCATTTAAAATTAAATGCTTCAAGTTGCTTTTTTTTTATTTTGTACTTAAGCTAACTGTTTGATTCTGTACAAATTTATCAACAAATAAATATAAGTTTCTACTTTTATTTTATTTGTTATACCATTTTTTTTTTTATATATTTTCACTACATTGAGTTTGCTTTTAAAAATATGTTTTTGGTGTAAATAACCCATAATAAGCCTAAAAGTAAAATTTTTTCACTTTTGTATATCTTTAGTTTGGTGGAAAAGTTGGAAGTGGCCCGCGTAATTTTTTTTTATCAGATTATGGCACGCTTCCCAAAAAGGTTGGCCACCCCTGATTTAGAGAGACAAAATACATTAACATTAGCTGTAAGTTCTGATGAGAGTAATGATGAAAATTAATTTTGCGATCCTAATAAGCCGTTTTGATTTATTCAATCCCTACTATTAGTTCACTCTCTCCCTATGTATATATATATATGTATGTATATATTTATTTATATATCTTGTTCAAATTTTCAATCGTTGATAAAATACTTTTTATTCATCTATTCAAGTTCAAATAAATTTTTTTAAACTTGTAGTGGATGACACTTCATGTTAATACAGTTTTTTTTTTCAAATATTATTTCGTTAATTCAATTTTATTTTTTAATTTTAAATTTATTCTGCGTTATTTCTATCGTAATTACAACTAGCTGCAACAGATGGCGCCAGTACGTTTTTCTAACGAAGTAGGAATTGATTTATAAAAAATTTATATTTCTTGTTTCATAATAATTTTTAGTATTTTTTGAATATATTTTTGTTGCGCTTTTAATTTTTGTATTTCATATTTTTGTTTTTAATTTGCTTCCTTTTTATTTGTATATTTTATTAGAACGAAATTGCAGCTATCATAAAATTTTACACCTTAAGACTTGATTTATATATAACAAGCTACACATTGCCTTGATTTATATTACTTCAAAGTTCGTATAACACGATTTCGATACAATACGGTACATAGTGCCCTGATTCACATTATGTACGTACATAATTAATTTAATTAATAAATAAAATAATAATTAAAATAAATCAAAAGTCTCATTTAACACGGTTATGTTATAGAAAGGTATGAATTAACCGTGTTATATGAGGGACACATGTATATACATAATAAAGAATTATTTGAAAGAAATTGATAATTTTAGAATAAAATGTTTAACATATAAATTAAGTTAGTAAATATATTTTTTGCATGCATGCGAAGAGAACATTTCTACATATTTATATTGGAATACCAAAGCTGAACGTAGCATTGCTTGTTAAACATAAGAAATAAAAAAAATACCTAAAAATATCGAAATTAAATAAAATTCGATCAAAATAAATACAATATATGCTATAAGAGTGTTACAATATTACAAAACAATATATTCTTATGGTATACCTTACAATAAATCTATACTTAATTATTATTTTTATTAATTAATCAACAAAATTTGTACCTGAAGTGAGTGGGTTGCGGAATATCTCTTTCTCTAAATATACATAGAAGTCTCTAAGTTCTCAAGCAACAATTGCAATCTATATTTGTTATTGATTAACTGACTCATACTTTTTCCCATACCTCAGAAGAATAAATTCCCGTATCTGTAGAACGTATCTTTTTAAAAATTATGCAGAAAAGCTATGTGAATTTGGCAACAACTTTGCTTACCATTAAGGCAAAAATTATTTGGAAATGCTGACTTAAATATTGATTGTTCACGTAGGATTTCAAATAAAAGACCTTGAGAAATGAAAAGAAATCTGAACAATAGGGTCTGTTCAGTAACTCCCGGATGAAAATACTCTTTTGAAACTAAATTTTAAAAAAAAACAGGAAATATACAGAACTGAGAGAAGCTCCTTTCTAATTGCGTTCAAAAAGATTTTAAACTTTTGTGACAGGAATTGTACAAGCTATTTCTAGACAGTAACCCAAATGAAAATGTCGTTAAGTTGTGAGAGTAGTATTAATACTACATGCATAATGAAATTCAAGGCTTATTATATGCAAGTCTTGACGTTTGGACATGAAAACGCCTACGTAATCTGTCCCATATAATGGTAAATATTTGCCGAGAATGTCTAGGACATTATCTTTCCAAAGTTACTTGAGATATTTGAATGCTATTGAAAATAAATGTTTAAATTGGGTCTGTGGTTTATCCGATAATATGTCCCTCATTATTTAAGGTGGAAGGTTCTGGCCGTGGTAGCCAAGTGGTCAAGGTCGCGAAATTGAGCCACGAGTTACAGCCCTAGTGCCACTGAAGACCCACCATGGAGAAGAGCCTGTGCATACTAAGTCTATCGAGGCTTAAAGTCCTCTCGTTGGTGAGAGGTGGGAGTTAGTATAAATGAGTGCCAGCTCTGGTCACTTGACCGCGGTTTAAAATTATTACGAGATCCGTCGCCAAGAGCCCTCGAATTGCCTCCCTGTGCGATGTTAATTAGAATCGAATCAAATCTGGAGAAAGGTTCTGGTGGGCATTAATTTTTTGGAGAAAAGTCAGACCAATTGATGCTCTGAACTCGCAAAAACGTAATCCAAATTTGACATTGTTAGAGACTATGAATTTGTTTTTTCAAATTGTTTCAAGCATGTCTTAATGTCTTGGATAAAAATTGTAAAAAAATGTATGAATTTTCTTACTACAAAAATTTATTGCCATATAATTTTTTACAACTTAAAAATCAGTTTCAATGTGGGATTTATAGTATTTAAAAGCTAACATATCCTAACAAGAACATATTAATGGCTGTCATCAAATAATATTTGAAGGTTTTTGTGTAAACCTAAAGTGTATTCCATTCTAATACCCTGAATAATCCCACGCTGAAAAAATGCACAAAATATCAATTTAAAGATGGTATCGTATCGTTATGATAGTTTTCAGGTATAAATAGTTCCTTATCGGAGGTTTGAACTCGCGACCTTTGGATTCGTAGGTCAGTAACATGACCACTAGACAGAAGTGGTTTAGAAGAAGTTTTTTTAAAACTTAAATGCCTTTAAGGAATAAAATTCCCTCATTGAACATTTGAACATTAAAAATGTAGCGAAAACTGTATTCTTTTTGCTAGCCTTCCCCCTCCCCCTGTTTTACATCCTTGCATATTTATTGCAACGTTATCCCTGAGTAATTCTTATAAATACGGTTTATCTACAATTTTTTTTAAAGTTAACGACATTTCTTCAGTTATGTATTTGAGAATCTAAAAATTACACTGGTACAGTATTAGTTGTTTCGTATTGTAAAATATTTAGCTTTTTGTTTAAATTTCTTTTCTTTATATTTTTAACTAATATATTTAAATGACTGTTTAAATTATAGATTTTGTTTAGGTTGAAAATATTCTCTACTCTATTATATTTTATCGTCTGCTTTCATTCAATCTATCATTCATGTAACTCTAAAATATAATCGTTTGTTGTTAAAGTTATGTTGTTTAAAAGTTACCATCTTTTGTAATTATTCTAAAAATGTTATTTAAGTTGTGCAAAAAAGTTGTAAGGCGTAATTGAAGCTAGTTGAACTTAATATGCATTTAATTTTTCTATATGTCCGAGATATTATCATTCATTTGAAGATCATTTTCATCATTTGAGTAATTATATGAATATAAGTCCTCCGTGGAAAAAATAAACTTTGGCAACAATTAATCATATCGACTAAAAATTCAAATAATTTCATATTTCCGTAATATTAATTTTAAAAACAGGTGAAAAAATTCGCTTTAGAGAGGGGGGAGAATAAAATGACTAAAATTCTTTCAGATAATATAACTAATGAATAGAAATGGAAAAGGAATACGGTAAGTCAAACAATGTCGTTAGTTAAGAATTCGATTGATATAATAACACATTTTTTATAAAGAACTTAAGATCGGATTAAATTTTTTATTACGACTCATGAATTTCAGAACACAAGCGCTAATATTTTAAAATTTTCTCCCACATACTCGTATAGTAAGCAGTGTGAAAGCTTAACAAAACTTCTTTCAAAATAAATACAAAAATTGAGCTGAACAAATTTTATTACCTGTAAAACAAAACAGATATTTCTAATACAGAAAATGAAACATTTCAGCTTGTTTTTCTTCCATCACCTACTGTTTTACTAAGAAAATTGAGTAGATAAAAATTACTTTAAATAGAGAGGTTGTGAGTGTAAGATAAATAAATGTTCAAGATAAATCTATTGAAATGTTTTCATGATTAATTTCGCATAAGAAAATTCCCTTGTATACTTCGTTTATGCAGCAATATATTTTAAGACTATCATTGAACTAAACAGAATCCTTTTGAGCAAGACGTCTTCACAAGACGTCAAAAAATTCTTTCACAACAACATTTTGTAATCGTTCATCGGAAATTTCCGCCCTTATCGTAGATTATTTTTACTGCAATTCTTTTTTTATTATTATTATTATTTTCACGTTCATTGTGCAAAATTTCTTGTTTCTAAAATGGCTGTTTCGTAATTTTTGCTATAAAATAATAAGTAGAAGTATAAATCTTGTAATGACTTTAGAAAAGATATGCTTTTCGAAATCTACCACTAAACTGTGTTTTTTGTCAGGCAAACTTTGAAACTCTCAACACCAATTATAACAAAAATATTTGCTTCGAAAAATTGTTGTATACGAAAGACACATGATTGGAAATTCCAAAATCTAAAAATGCCAAATAACTCCATATATTTTAGCAGAAAAATCATTGTTTAAAGTGTCAATTCGCCTTGAAACATTCCAACAATAAATGGCGCCATTTATTATTGAATTAGAAATAGATGGCGCTGTTTCTACAGTGGTCTTATGTAATTGTATTCCTTTAGAGCAAGAATGAAGAGTTATTTTAGATAGTGACAACATCATCTGATGTTAATAAAAAAAACTGCAACACTTCAACAAGTATATGCATCGATAGATTGCTCGTAATAAATCAATAAACTCATCTTCAATAAACTATAAAATAGCGTGATAAATTCAATGGAAAGCAACATTGCCGGTTTATCCATTAGGCGCTTGAGGCGGGCGCCCAGGAGCCCGGGGCCTGGAGACACCCAGAAGGGCCCGGATAAGATGGACTTAATCAGATTTTCTGGTTATAAATTTCGATCCTGCAGTGCCAAGGGAGCCTGTAGGTCTTCTGCGCCCAAGCTTAAATCGGCACTGGAAAGCAAGAATTAGCTACTAATACTCTAAATATTAATTTAGAATAATTTTCATGAAAAATTTTCTATTTTTTACAAAATTTGAAAACTAAGGACCAGTCTTCTGAGATATTATCGATTTAAACAATAAAAACTAAAAACTGCATGCATAATATAAAAACTTTTTTAGCACTATAAGCAATTTTCAAAATTTTAGTTACATTAAATATAAAGGAATTATAAAAAATTTTAAATTTCAACAATACAAACATCATTTTATTCTTTTGTTCTAAGTATCTTCTTATTATCAAGACATTTACTTTCTACTTTCTTTTTACTTCTGTAGAAAATCAACAGGGTGTAGCCGAATTCTATCAACAAAATCAGAGGGGTGATAGTATGCAGCATGGAGACAACAAATCGTAGAACATGAGGTTGTAAGCCAGGTTGAGCAGGAGTATTTCGCAAAAACGGTTATGATGTCGATTGGAATGAAAAGAGCAATAAGAGATAAGAAATATATCTGTGTTAGATGTAAAGAATGTTTATGATACGTACAATGCATCACAGCTCGCTGTCAGAAATGCAATCACAAGTGCAACGACATGCATTGTCCTAATAATTGTTCAAAGTTGTAGCCGCGCAGGTCATAGCACAACCGATACCGGAGGACGAAGGATTGTCAGACCGACGAATCCAGTGTGCTGACGATTTCTGCTGAAGAGACGACGATCCGTGCTGTGAGATCCTCTACTGTAACCACCAGCGTCTCTTACGCAAGCAATTTTAGGAGACAGCAGAAGAAGAAATCGAAGAGATTGAGGTTCGAGGAGTGTGGAGGCCGAGCAATAGGTCCGTCACGTTCTATCCACCTCCCTGGATATGTAGCATAGAGGTGGTCGCTCACCGCAATCGAACAATGTGTCGGTGCACCATCGTGCATCAACCACAAGTTCTGGTGTGCAGTGGCCGATACTCCCCGCAGTAACTCCGGGAGAAGTAGGAAATTTGCATACAAGCAGGCAGGGACGTCTTAAGGCATGGGCCGGGACCAGGGCCTCGTCTCGTTCTCGACTCAGCCTTAATAAGATCATGATTCTAATAATTTCAATGTTCAAATATTGTTTCTGGTTGTATTCTTCGAAAAACGGTGGAATTTCTGACGACATGTCAACTGGCAAGATGACCGTCGCCCATGTATATGCCTGGGCCCATCACCATACACCATCATTACTCATTCAGTCACAAATTGGGACGTCTTAAGGGCATGGGCCAACTGGGCCCGGTCCCAGGGCCTCGGCTGAAACGGGAGCCTCGTCTCGTTCTCGACTCAGCTATAAGAAGATTCGAAATATTTCAGTCACACACACAATGTTATTTCTGTTTGCATTCTCCAAAAAAATGGGAATTTTCGGACGATATGTCAATTGGCCACATGTGATGTCCACGTACAGGCCTAGACCTACCACCGTACCCCATCATTACTCATTCACTGAAAAGGCAGCAGTCGGTGGAGCTATTATGTGCGATTGTAAATCACGCACATTTGTTTCGAGTTATTGTTTGTACAAGTATTTGACGATGTATAATATGAGCTGTTTACTTTAAGGGTCATGGGGGCCTACATTTGTGTAGGGGCCTGGGGCCTAATTTGAGTAGGGGCCCAGGGCCTTAAGAAGTCTTAAGACGTCCATGCGAGCAGGTTTCTTCAAACTTAATACGGCTCTCCAAATTCCCGCATTCGTTGGGCCGCTCCCCTCGTTTGGCTCATTGTCCTTCCGACGGCCGACTACTATTATCACGTTGCAAGAACCGGTGAATCGGAAACCGACGTATGCTCTTAATTTGTTCACGCCGAGTCCCGTGTCATTGCTGGACATGATATCAGCACAAGAACCCAATCCCGTGGCAGTACGGGGTGTGGGATATTGTTTCAATAACCAATCCCGTTCTATCACGGGGAGAACTGAGCATCAACACTTATTCTCCCCTTCAGTCGGTGAGTAGGAAAAAATTCATTTATACACCTGACATCGCAGTGATCACTTTTTTCCGCTACAGCAGCCGTAAACGTGTTGAGCGTCATCGTGTCTTCTATATATTTATCGAATCATTTGCTTAAGTAAACGCAGTTGAATCTATTGTGAAAAGCCGATTCTCCAGTCCAGCTGACGTTGGTTTCCACAAATATATATATATATTTAGTATGGTCATCTTAGGTCTTAGAAAAGGTGGTCACTCCAAAATGTCTTGATTATCCTTCGGACAATCGAGATCGACTTAAAACCATCCCTGCTTCAGATATTTTAAAATTGACAGAAACATATGTTTGTTGTAAACGAAGAAATGAAATTAAAATAAAGTATATTGATCTGAGATTGTATGTCAAACTCACTTTCCTGATCACTTCACTCGTCCATTAAAATTGTGGTTTAGAATTTTTTTTTCTTTGTGAAAAATCTGAAATAATAAAAATAAACTACGAAAACTAAAAATAAAATTAAAGGTAAGTATCAACGTGTAAAAGGTTTTTGGTCAGATAAGTTTTTCCTCAATATTAAAACTCACACACATCTTATAATAGTTTTCATTCAACCAGCTTTCTAGACAATATCAATGGTCAAATGTTGTAAGGGAATGCCCAGGGCGCATTCAGAGTTGTTAATGAACTACTTTATAAGCAGACCTAGAATTTGTAATAAAAGCTTTCCCATTCTTGATGAGTAATTATCATAGTCTAATGCTTGTTCCTTGAAATCTAAATTAATCTATGGATATTGTAAATTAAGTTGTATAATATTATTAGCCAAAATTGGCAGCCTAAGTCTAAAAGCAAAGCACTTGGGATAAGAAAACCGGGAAATAAAAAAGGGACTTATCACGATAGTTGCAAACACAGATTTTGAAAATTCTCCTGCCAAAGAACAGGTATAGAATTCTCAAGGTATCCGACTAGGTTCGGAGACAATTTTCTAAAATATGGCTTAACCATTATTTAATTGTTATTTTTTTAAGTAAGTTGTTGCAAAACTATAAAAATGCAGCACAAAGAATATTTTGAAAATATATATATATATATATGTATATATATACATATATATATATACCATCAATATTCGTAAAATTATTCCGAATTTCTTGCGGATATTAATTGGGTGAAGAAGAAACATTGGGTTTATGCAAAACTTTTCAGTCGACTACGTCCTGTGCGAAACACCGGCGCATGTCGGAACGCGGAGAAATTGATTCACGCAGCACAGGCAGTTCAGACAAGTTTCGTGCAACTGCTGTGCGAAGAAACGTTGTTAACCATCAAACAAGGTGAATGATGGCACAAAGACGCCAATTGGACATGTTTATGAAAGGAAGAATTATTGGAATGCTGGAATCCTCACGATCACAAACCGAAGTATCTTGAATTCTGAATGTGGGCCAGTCTGTGATCTCAAGACTGTGGCAGAGGTTTCAAAGAACGGAGATGCTACCCGACAACCAGTATCTGGTCGACCAAGAGTCACAACCCTCGCCAAGACCGATATCTGGTAATAAGTGCGCGACGTCAGAGGGGCAGTACTGCCAGAGCACTGGGTTCGGAGCTCACAGTCGCCACAGGAATACGAATTTCGAGACAAACTGTTTACAGGAGACTCAATCATGATGGTCTGTATGCCAGAAGACCAGCAGTTTGCATTCCCCTCACGTCTGCGCATAAACGCGCTCGTTTGAACTGGAGTTTGAAACATCAACATTGGAGTGTGGGAGAGTGGGCCAATGTGATGTTCAGTGACGAGTCCCGGTTTAGTCTGAGTAGTGATTCTCGGCGGGTAACGATTTGGAGAGAACGTGGAACACGTTTTGAACCAAGAAACATAACGGGAAGACCTCATTTTCCATCAAGGGGGGTAATGGTAGCGGCAGGCATCATGATGGACGGCCGCACAGACCTCCATTTCTTTGACACGGGGTCTGTGACTGCTCAAAGATACAGAGACGAAGTTCTTGAGCCTTAGTATCGCTTTTTTTCGAGATGCTGTCGGTTCTGTATTCATATTCATGGATGATACTGCGCCATGTCACCGAGTGGTGCTGATTGATGACTTCCTTGAAACGGAAAACATCCAGCGCATGTCGTGGCCTGTGAACTCCCCTGATTTAAATCATATCGAGCATGTATGGGATATGCTCGGGAGACAAATTGCAGCCCTTTCGCACCCACCAAGCTCCGTTACAGAACTGAATAGAGCTCTTGAAGAAGCATGGAACCGTTTGAGCCCACAACTCATTCATCATCTCATAGCAAGTATGGTAAATCGCTGTGCAGCGCACCTGGCTGCCAGAGAGGTGACCACACGCCTTATTAAACTGCAGCATCAGTATTTTATTTAATGTTTTCTTTAATTTTTTCTTTAAAGTGTGAATCCTTGCTATGCTCAGTTTTCTTTCAAACCCTACTTTGGATTATAAAATTAATTATTATCATCCTTTTGATTTGCTTCCTTATTTTAAATGACCATTTTACACTCGCATATCCGGTTTCCCGCCATTCTGATTTACAGTTCCTTCTTTATTCACATAATTATCAATTATACTTAACTTTTAGACCCCACATTGTATATATATATATATATATATTACAAAAACAAATACAAATATTGCAGGAATACAATTCTTCAATGTTTAGCTATGCTGCATACTAAAAATAACTCAAATTTTACAGTAAAAATATGAATTACAGGTGTTCGACATGAAAAAACCCACAAAGAATTTTCTTTTAAAAAAACTTTTTTTCATATAAAATTGCATTAAAAAATAACTTAATTGAAAAATTACCCGTACCTCTTAGCACAAAGCGTTTATTATATGCGTTCCATTATAAGCGTTTATTATAAGCGTTCCATTAATTTTCTGTTATCGTGAAGTATTATGTACAAAACTAACATTCTTCAGAAGTGCAAAATAAAGTTTATATTTGCAATAAAACTTTTTAAACATTTAGGAAGGTATGAAAACTCTTCAGGTTTGTACGTGGTGCCTTCCTGAACCTCATATTTCAAACTTTTATATTTTTGAAAGGTCTTCCTTTATTTTATTAGACAGTTTCTGATCTACTTTAGAATGCCTCGTTGAATCAACAATTCTCGTTTTGTCAAAGTACCAAAAATATCTCTTCAATTCAGGCCTTAATTCCATTCCTAACTTTTGAAGTAGAGGTAATAGACCAGCGAACCCAGAATTAAAAAGTATTATTGCAATATAAATCCCTAAGAGAAGTGTTTGTAGCTCAACAAAGGTCTCTTTCGGGATTATACTCCATTCGACATTGCTAAGACTTTCATTGCAGTTCTGAGTTTTCCCGAGAGTGAGTGAATATTAACATCGTCTCATTCAGCCATACAAGGGTTTTTGGCGACGGACCTCATAATTTTGAACCATGGTCAAGTGACGAGGACGACACCTGAGATGGCACTCCCCTCTCCTTACTTCCACACCAACGGGAGGACGTATGAGCTCTCGACAGATTTAACGTGCATCGCTCCCTTGCACGGGGGAGAATCAGTGGTACTGGGCTCGAACTCTTGACATGCCACAGCCACGAGTCCGTTACCTTGACCACTAGGCTACCGCAGCCACAAGTTTTCCCGCGAAGACATTTTCTAAGGAGATTTTGATCGCAAAGATCCATGTAAGTCTTTTTAATACAATTAATAACTGAATTTGGAAGATCCGTTAATTTTTCTTTTAACATATCTCCAACAAGTTTTGCTATCTGGAATTCTCTTCTTTTTGGCCTCACTGATCTTGTTTTTGGCATGGCAACTTTAATTTAATAAAAAATAATTATAACTCTAGTAAATGTACTAATGAAAAAGATATAAAGAGTTTTGATTTTGAACGCAACTGATAAAAAGATAGCAACTCGTTTAAATCAAAACAAACATTGAAATCAGTTAACTGCTGCCTATTTGAAAGCAAAATACATTGCTGGCCACCGTAAATGCAACACCCTGAAGGAAGCACGCAAATAACATGAAATTTACAACATGCATTAGCGGAGGTGAGATATGCAAATGATTAGAATTTCAGCGCAGACACACATCACGCACGCCTGTGGCGCCACCTCAAAGCGCTATTTAAGGCTTGGAGATTTCGACGATTTCAAGTTCGGCAGTTGTGTTTTTCTTGTGGTTTTTTCAAAAAACGATCAGTTATGTCTCGTAAAAAACAGCGATCAGCTTTTGATCAAGTATCCGAGTTCGACAGAGGAAGGATAGTGGCCTACTGAGATTGTGGATTACCTTTCAGAGAAATCGGTAGTCGTGTTGGACGAAACCAAACAACTGTAATGCGGATATGTGACCGTTGGATGCAGGAGGGTACGATGGACCGACGTGGTCGATCGCATTCACCTCAGTGCACCACTTCACGTGAGGACAGGCAAATGGTGCGCATGGCAGTGATGGATCGCTCAGTCACATCACGAACCATAGCACAGAAGATTGAGTCCGTAACGCATCATCCAGTGTCTGCGCGTACCATTCGACGCCGTTTACAACAGAGTGGTCTGTCCGCAAGACGTCCATTTCTTGGTCTACCCTTGACGCAGAAACACAGACGTCTCCGCCGCCAATGGCGCGATGAAAGAAGGATGGGGGCGGCAGAATGGAATGAAGTTGTCTTTACTGACGAGTCACGCATCTGCCTGCAACACCACGATGGTCGGATTCGAGTCTGGAGACACCGTGGAGAGAGGATGCTGAACAGCTGCGTTATGCACCGCCACACTGGTCCTGCACTGGGTGTTATGGTATGGGGCGGTATTGGATATCACTCTCGCACTCCTCTAGTGCGCATTGCCGGTACTTTAAACAGCCAGCGCTACATCTCCGAAGTGTTGGAACCAGTTGTCCTTCCTTACCTTCAGGGCTTGGCCACAGCCATATTTCAACAGGATAATGCGCGACCACACGTGGCAAGCATTGTCCAAAGGTTCTTCGTCAATCACCAGATTGAATTGCTTCGCTGGCCGGCTCGCTCTCCGGATCTTTCGCCGATAGAAAACTTGTGGTCCATGGTTGCTCAACGATTGACCCAGATTACACCCCCAGCCGCCACACCAGATCAACTTTGGCAACGCGTGGAAGCTGCTTGGTCTGCTGTACTCCAAGAACACATCCAAAGTCTCTTTGAATTAATGCCGAGGCGTGTGGCAGCGGTGATCTCCAACAATGGCGGCTTCTCTGGCAGGAATCACACTTCACAGAAGTCTATAAATTTAATTATTTGATACTTGGTCAACATGTTATCTACAAAATAAATTTTGTTGTGCTATCTCTTGTCTTTCTTGGTGTTGCATTTACGGTGGCCAGCTGTGTATATCTATTAAAACATTTATAAAGTGAAATAAAGTTTACTAAATATGAAAATAATTCGTTAAAATATTTTAAATGAATAAAAATCGTATTTTGCGGTGAATATCAACCGAAAACTCACATTTCCTGTTTCGGATTTAAATTTCCGGTTTCTATTTAGGTTTATTACCCCAAACGAAAACAGTTGAAACTTTTTTTTCTAATTGACTCAGAATTAAAAGTAATATATTTTTAGAAATCTTATTAGTCAGGCTACAAAAATAGACTAAAAGATACATTTTGATTTTTTTTTGTTTTTTTTTTTTGATGAAAATGATTATTTTAAACCAGTTGGATGCCTTAACAATTGCAGGTTATAAACATTTTTTTCAATGGGGCTGTGGATTGGTATTTACCATTGCAGGCCTAATACATTCCCCGGAAGCAAGTATTATTTTTAATATAATTGACGCAATGTAATTTTGTCACATATTTTCCAAGTTAATCAACCAAAAAATAAAAGTTTAGAAAAAGACAATTTGATGAAGAAAAGAATTTTAAAATAGTATTGTTGTTGATATAAAAATATATCATTATACTATTTTAGAATTTCTTTCTTCAAGAGAAGCTGGTAAATCTTTTTCAAAATGTGAAATTCATAACAAAGTAAATTATATAACAAGGTTATCTAAAAGTAAGGTGAATTTGTATTTAAAACTCTGATTTTTGTGTAACTAGTTAATTTTTATGTGTTGTAGATACCACGGTGACATAAATGTGACAGCTTATACAGACTTCTACGTCAACCAGTCTAGTACTTATAACAAATCAGAGATGGCACATCAACTCGAACTTACTCAAAGAGGGACGTGTACGTGGGCATTCGTTTTTTTATGGGACAAAGGGAAAAAACTATTTGATATTCATCCAGAGTTGCTGGAGATCTACTAAAAGAGTATTATGTCGCAGAAACAAGCGTAACGTGTAGTGTAACGCATTTGTTTGGGCAAATGGATTGAAGAGTGAAGCTGCATGATGCATTGCAGATATCCCACATGGTTCAGTGAGCAGTATAGTTCACACACACACACAAATGATTTTCATCATCCATTATTATGCGATAAAGAAAGGAATTTTCTTCGTTGGCATATAGTGTGAGGTGGATCAGCGAAATGTCTCCCTTCTGTGATTTTTTGACACCCAACGCGTGCACACTTTCGTTAAAACCAGTAGGTCATGGATGATAGTAAACATATGAGATATTCAATACATTTGCTATATGTCATACAGACTCATTCTTATGTCTTTACAAATCGGGAAGTCGAAGATAGCCACATTCAGGGCCGTAGCTACCTTAGTATAAATGATACGGCGGTCAACATCTGTAAGAAGAAAATCATAAAATGTTGAGGAGTTTTGTTGACTCCCAACGAGTTTTGATACAGAACCCACCCAGGACAAGCTACGCCAGTGACCACATTCAATGGTGGCCGTTGCTGTGATCTGCCATTTTTATCATCGCAAATGCGTTACACCACATGTTATACTTCGTCGCACACTCTATCTATAGACCACCAATGATTATCAGTGAATAACTTATGGTTTTTTTCTTTCCTTGAGTCATAAATACGAATGGCCATGCACAAACCCTCCTTGCAGTTAGTTCAAACTGATGTACTGTCTTTGATTTGTCTAAGTACCAGATTGGTCGACATAAAGGTTTGTATTAGCAGTCACACTTAAACTATCTTGATATTTGCAGCACATAAAAAATTATTTAGCTCCACAAAAAACTTTGAGTCTTACAGACAAATATATCTTATTTGTTTTTTATAATCCTGTATAATTTAAATTAAAAAAACTGAAATTTAAATATTATATTTTAAAACTAAACAGAGTATAAGATTATATTTTTAATAAATGCTCATAGAATGAAACGTCAAATATTTCTGTCGCAAAAAAATTTATATTCTTCAAGATATCCAACTATTTGCGACAGCTATTTTTTAAAAAAATGGAGCTATGGGGAATTTTTTTTTTCAGATTTGTTCAGTACATTTTAAGAAAAATATGCTAAAATCAGGAAGAGAAAAAGAAATTATTATTACTAAAATGGGAAAAATGGGTAATAACATAAACGCGGCCCATTCTGTACCAAAAGTTTATGAACAAATTTTAAATTTAGATGTGCTGCTATGTTATTCATTTCTGAAATAGCCTTCAAGATAAGAGATATTTTAATTTTTACAAAAATTAGAGCGCTTTATCTTAGTTGGTATATGAAATTGCTTAAAAAGACCGTGATTATATTAACATAAGGGACTGAAACTTTTGTAATAAAATAGTGAAATCTGAAGAGAAAATAAATTGAAATAATCAAGGATTTAATGCAACTGTCTCTCAATTATCAAATATTGATCTCAAAAGATTGATCAGTTAGCAGCGTAACTCCACATCCCTTAATAGTCCGAATACTTTTATGTTTAATGACAAGTTTCAATTTTCTGAACTTAACAGGGGGGAAGGAAAATTCCCCAAAAATTACTATTTAAAATCACCAAATTCTTGGAGTGCATTCGAACTTTAAATCATCATTCAGGGAAAAGAGAGGATAACTTTCTTGGTCAAGAACGAGAGATTGTTGCTTCTGAAATATTTAAGAGTTATTGTGATGAGACTCCTCCCCATAATTAAAAAACTGCCAGGTGATGAGAACTTCCTATATATTCCTTCTCGCCAAGTGAAATTTCGAAATATAGTTCAATACAACATGCGTTCATGAGTCCTTAAAATTTGTTTATCATTTAAGTTACTAAAATAAAAACATTTAATGAACAAAAAGGAATTTTTTCTAAAGCACATTTAAAAGTAATTTAGCATTAAGAAAACCGGCAATCAATGTCTTATATGACTAGAAAATGATCTCTATTTTTTTGTGCGGCAGTTTTTTTAATATTTTAAGGCGATATGGTACACTAAAAATCATTAAACTGTCGAAAAACATTTTATTCGCTCATTTGATACCTCAAATCTTTATAAACATGCCTGCAAAATTTCAAAGCTTAACCTGCATTTTTTATCAAGTTATGGAACAATATTTGATACTGGACAGCCACCCCCACATTTCAGATTATCTGCTAGAAAAGTGCCTGATGAAAAATTAATTACTTTTCTACCGCGCGCATATGAGACTGACATTATATACGCAGTAACAAATCATTTCAAGAAAGAATTGTGCAAAAATTCTAGTTTGTGAATTGTTTATTGGGGGGAAGAACAAATGCATTTGGTCAAGATTTAAAAGTTGTGTGTGCTTTTTTTTATATTATTATGGATGAAATTAAAACTTCAAAACAGCTTCTCCCACAGCACAAATGCTAAATCTCATTTTGATAATTCAGATAAAATTCTAATTCGCAAGAATAGAAAAACTCTCTTATTTTTTATATATTAGTTTTTGGTAATATATATATATATATATAACCCATGTGTGTGAAATTCAACACTTTTATTATTAAAATATTTTAAGATATTTATTTAAACAAATGCACATATACAGTTCTTAGATTTTGATATATTTTACCTATAAATTGCTATTTGATTTTGCTTTTATTCGTGTACAATATTTAACATGAGAAGGCTTTTAAAATCATGGAAATAAAAAACAAAGGCATAAACATCTTTTGTGCATGTTGTGAATTAGTTCTGTGCATGTAATTAGCTCTGAAGTGTATTTATTTTTTTTATAATTATTAAGATAAAGTTTTATGAAGTATTGATCTTACATTCGTTATTTTCTATATATTCATTACGGCAGTATACTGTTTAATTGTTCTACATTTGTGCAATTTTTATGGTAAGTAGTTTTAAATAAGCTAATTAACATTTCATAAAAGTTTCAGACAATTCGATGAATATTATATCATGCTATTCATGGAATGAAAACTTCAAACTCATATTTCTCCATGTTGAATTTTTGTACATATACTGTTATTCAAAACCCTAAGGCTTTTTTGATAATTGAAGTATGGGTTTGAAATTTTTTATACATGTTCTGAAATGTATGTTTTGTAAAACTGGGCATGTAATTAGCTCTAACATGTTTAGTACGTTTTCTAAGAGATTTCAAAATCAAAATTAATGTTGTTTTTTTTAGAATTTTTAAAAGTTTAACTATAAAAAAAATTAATAAAAAATTAAAGAGCAGCAGCAGAAAAACAACCATGCACAGTTTTATGTAGTATATTTTAAGGTACTTAGAAAAAAAATTTGAAAGAAAAGAGACATATTTAAAAAAGCCTTAGAAATTTAGAAAATGTTTTTAAAAGTTCAAAAAATTTTAATTTTACAAACATTTTGCAACAAATTAAAAAAATTTTGTATGGAATTATTATTAAATATTAATCTTTCTAAAATACAATTAAAACCAAATATCAAATATTAAAAGTAAAAAAAATTTTGAAGATGGTACCATTTGCCTTAATTAAAATGGTTTTTTTGGGGCTGGGGGAGTCATTCATGTTTTGATTTTAATCGCTTTTATGAAAGACAATGATTTAAGGCATTGATTTCAAGCGGTAAGAAGAAACGTTTATGTAAAAAAAGCGTATAAAATATACATACACATGGTCTGTTTAATACATCTACGTATTTGTGACTATTAAAAATATTACCAAAAAAAAATCGGATGAAAATCTTAAAAAAAATAATTATGAATTAACTAACATGTAAAAAATATTTATTCTCCAAATGAAATAAAACATTAAAAATATTCAGTATAAGTCTGTAAAAAAAACCCCAGAAAATTTAAATATGCATTTAATTTGAATTGGAAACTATTTTTAAATTTTATATCACAACCTTATTATTATTATTATTTTTTTTTTTTTGCAATTTTTTCACTTTATTTATTTTATAAATCTGTAGTTGATTTGCTACTAGACAAGTTTCTAAATAAGAAAAAGAAACATACAAAGAAAATGTAGAAATATAATAAAGATTCATTATTTTCTGTTTTCGATTTTGTTCGTTTTTCCTTCCTCCTTTTTTTTAATTCCGTTTTCGACCCGGTCTTAATCGCTGCGGGGAATAAGAATTCCATCCCACACTAGATTCTAGGTGTACCCCCATACTTTGCCCCACGTTCTCTACACGCGAGTCAGAAAGGCAGGGGGGGAGGAAACACTCTCACCTGTTGATTTAAATGAAACAGGGACCATCTTGACATTGAATTTGTTGATAATAAAGGTCTCAGTTGGAAATGAGACACCTTACAAGTGAGTCCCTTCCGCGTTTAGTCGGTATTTATGAGCCTGCTTATATGGATGATTTCAGTCTACTGCAACTTCGTTCCATTAGAATATTTATAAAAATACAGACCTAGTTCTTCAGATCATCTGGATAAACTGTGTGTATCCGTTTATATGCGTGTGTGAAAAAACTTAAGTAAAAAATTTTTATACGTAATTTTCTGCAATATTTATTTTTAAAATAAATTTTTTCTTATAAGAAAGATTTTGATGTTAAAAACATATTACTGAGAAGATTTGTGACACTTTCTTTGTGAATCATGTAACCAATTATTTTAATTTAGCATTCAACTAAACACAAAAGACCATTAAAAAGGGAATTAAATTAAATTTCCTTAAGAAAAATTTAGTGCATCTAGGTTTAGTAAATGCTCTTTCATTTCTCATAGGACAAAATAAAAATATATATATATATATTTGATTTTCTTTATTTTTATTTTTTTAAAGTTAATGCTTGTCTATTATTTTAAATTATGAATTTAATGCTTATCCTGTGAAGTTACTAATAATCTTCTAAAATTTAAATTATAGGAATGCAATACAATACAATACACTCTAAGAAGTAAAAAATAGATGGAAGCTTTCTGTCATAATTGAATTCGCTTACCCTTCCCATTTAAAAAAAATTTTTGTGTGCTAATTTTATTAGTTCTTTTATGAGATTTTAGATCTTTAAAAGCGTATTTTAAAACACTTTCTTAAATTTGAAAGACAAAATAAATTTTCAAAAATATATCCCTTATTTTTTACGCTTTTAGATACCATATTCAAATAAGTACCATATTTAAGATTTAAAAAGTTATCTATAAAGGATTAACATAACGAACTATTGAATTATCAACTCTTTCAAGTATTCAAGATGGCTAATAAATAAAAATAAAAAGAGAACATTTTTTGTATAAAAAATTTTTTTTATATAAGGCGTTAGATTAAAGTGAAAGTCATACAAATTCTATATCGCATTTTTTTTTTTTTTTTTTTTTGTTGTTGTTGAATATTGGAATTAAAGAAAGTTAGTTTTAATTTGGTGAAAACTGTAGTAGAATAACTACAAATTATTTAAAAAATATATCTTAATTTAATAGTAATAATAGTATAATTATTACACAGGTGTTCAAAAACAAATAAATTTTGCGGTTTCTTCCTTATCACCAAATATATTGGAAAGATTTTACGAAAAAATTAGTAAATACATACTTGATATAATACTAAAAAAATGCAACAGTTATGGCACCCATGCATCATCATATCTATGTCTGATCAGTTCAAGAAACTCTGAAAGGCACGGAAATTGGCATGTGCGCTTACCAAATATTTCCCTCTAAACGAGCAGTCCATAGACACTTGTGTTGTTGTTGTTATTTATGCCACCTATCTGACATAGTCAGATCAAGGCCCACGAAATTCATCATGGCAACAGGCTAGAGATACGCCTGTCGTTAGCCGAAGCTTTGAGCCCATGAAGGCGACAGTACGATTTTGCTCACGATAGATGGCGACCCCATTCGGACCCACTGATTTAACGAGCACGTACTCCGTGTGCACTCGGCGGATACTTGATGGCATCGAACCCAGGCCTTCCGGTTTGGCGTCCGATGCTCTAACCACTAGACTACCCACGGCCCTATAGACACTTGTACACTTACGTAATCGACACTAAAATTTACATTTTTGTTTTTCATAGTTGTTTTTTTAGTTAGTTTTGTTAGTTACTTTCATCTATCGTTCAAGAAATTCGTTTAATTTACAAATTCTTTGAATTTTGAACACTATTGTGTGGTATCGAAAAACGCGCGATAAAAGTTACGATCTCACATTTAATTTATATTAATACAATGGTGGCCAAAATTGTGGACACTTTTGAAAAGTCTTACGTTTTTTAAATTTATACGCTTATAGAAAATGTTATGTTACAGAAAATGCACAGCATTGAGCAAAATGCAAAGCATGAGTTATCAGTACTTAGTGAAGTAGCATTTATTTTTTATTACAGTTTCACATCAATGTTTCATTGAATTGAAAATAGTTTTAAGCTCTTCCTTCATTATTACATGATGCCAAAAACAATTATAGCCTCAATTAGTTCTCTTTTATTTCATGGGTGCCTCATTCGGACAAGAGTTTTCAAAAAATTTCTTTGACTAATTATAGATTTTTTTTAAATAACTTAACTAAATTTTTTCATGAATAGCAATTTTGAATACGTGTAATTAAAATCATTAGGTGATTTTTATCGAATATAAATATACATTAAATTAAAAAAAAATTAGGGTCAATTTCTTGGTCCTGAGGTAGCCAAGTGGTCTTGGTCAAGAACTTGTAGTCGGCGAGTTTGGATCCTACTGCTACGAAAACCCGCCGTATAATCAAACTCTTCACATTGGCGTGTTAAGGGAAGTTTGAAGAGTGAGGTTGTAATGGAAAGGATGTCCCATCCATTAGTGTACGAGAGTTTGAAGGAAAACTAGCCATAGTCAAAACAACACAATTTATTCACTATTCTCAACAACGACACAATTTCAACAACCTAAATTAAGAAATGCACCAATTGATAAATATGTGAGTAATCGCGTAGAAGATATAAGAGTATTAATAATAAATCGGATCTCTTACACTTGGCACGTCCAGGCAATGCACCTTCTTATATTTGAAGATAATTTCTAAAGTAATCCAATCCAATCCAAACCGACCGAATCCAATTTAACAACTAATTGACCAAATCGTCAATCTTGATATTAATCAAATAATCTACGAAGTTCTCTCGTCTAGCTTTACTTTATCTTACGTTAATCTGCATGCTATATTTTAGCTTCTAAACTCTCTTTCTCTCAAACCCGAAAGCTAATACTTAAATACATGACATAATTTACATAGACCGCGTCTTCTTCTTCGGGAGGAAGTTTTCAATTAAATAATATTTAAAGAAAGTTATTCCCCAAGAGGATTGTTAGATAGGCCCCTTACAAGGTGACAGCTCAGCTGTTGCCTTCGCGACTTGACTGTACTTCAAACTTACGTGGTCCGTCGGTAATAGCCCTCATGCAACTTTGAAGGCGTTGTTAACAAAAAAGTCAGCCAGCTTTGCGTAGTTTCTAATTTTAATACGAGTAATTTAATTTATTATTCCATTACAAGAAACTATTTCTTTAATATATTTGAATTGAGGTTAGATCTGTTTTATAAATATTATAGTATCTTGTAGATGTTACATTCCCCCTTTTCCTTTTTGGATATTTATTTTTATAAAATTTGAATTCTAAGTTATGTTCAGTGGTATTAAAATAAAAACCCAAATTTCATTTCAATGTTTGTTTTTTTAAGAAAAGCTAATATTATTAAGCATTTAAAACTAAATTTTGTTTGATTTCTATTGCCAGGATTGTGTACATATACATTAGAGCTCCTAAATGATCAGTTTGCAAGTTTTAATAAAAGACATCAAAAGACTTGACTTCCAGTTAACCTTTGTTTGCCGATTCCTGAGGCATTTGTGCAGTTTATTTAATTACGAGAGTGAGAGAGAAACTGAGTGCAGAGTCCAAGTTTATTTAATAATCTTTGACAATCCAAGTTTATCTAATTGTAGCTTGAAGCAATTTCTTTGAATAATTAATCAGTTAATACCAATTGCTATCTCTAAAGGAATACAAAGTAGCTTTTGTCAGTTAATTCTGCAAAACATTTTATTATTTAAGGTATTCGACTACCCTAAAATTGTGAATTTTTCCAAAAATGGACAATTTTTTTATGATTTTATTTTGTAGCCCATCTTATTAGCTTTATAAAAATTACAAGTTTATTATTTTCCGTTCACTAGAATAAAAACTATAAGTGTTTTAGTAAAAGCAGATGCCATTACTTTAAGCAAGATGTCATACTTTAAAACGCGTTTTACTCGAAATGTGTTTTTTGAAAATGCTCAAATGGGGCCAGCGATTGCTAAAAAAGTTTTGAAAATAATTAACTGAATTTTTTTGTGTATACTCTGTATAAAAGTAGAAGTGTTTTACTACTGGAAAGACACATTAATTTTTTTTATATATTTTTTACTTCCAAGCATATAATGGTTTTTTTTTTTTTTACTTCAGAGGGAAATAGGATAGTTTGAATATTTTTGTCTCTGATATGCTTAATATCGTTTGTAACAACTGGCTAGCGGTTGTTGGTGTTTGGGGGTTCTCTCGAGTAAAGATCAGCCATAACCAGTTTCAAAAAAAAAACCTCAAATTTATTATCTCACCGACTAAAACCACACAGCTAAAGGTAGGAAATGCACTAAGTAACTAATTAGAAGAGCAATCGCCCGGCTTAAAAATACTTAACATATAAGTATAATTTACTCTACTTACTCTTGGAACACTTTGTACTTCTACGCTGTAGTTCCCCGTAATTCTCTTACAAAATTGTACGACCCCCCTTCGTAATTTCCTTAATCTCAATTTCATCACTTATTCTCCAATTATCAATAATTGACCATCCGTCGACTAACATCGCGTACCTAAATGTCAACGCTTAAATAGAAGCAGTCATTTACATTAATAACGTCTTCTTCGGGAAAAAAGTCTTCAACAGAACTAACAGTTAAAAAGTATAAATTTATCCTAAGAGGATTAGTTGAAGGTTCGCGGATAGACCCGTTATACGTTTACATAAAAAATACATATATAAATTTTAAAAAATGGTGCTATTTTTTTAAAACAGCAAATAAAACTATTCTTTTGGCATATTTCCTAATCTACTGATTCCGGAATTAACAGTAAGATGGTAGCTATACGTTTTTTTTTTTTTTCTTCAGTAGGATTTTACATCAGATATCATATTCAAGCAAAGGGTAATGTATTGCCAGTTACTGGGATATAATGTCTTACAAATATTTAGATTTTTTTTTTGGAATGATTCGTGCTAAAAGCAGTAGTGGGGGGGGGGGGTTCCTTTTAGATTTTTGTGTACTTAAGAAAAATTGCCTTGCACTTGATTAAGTATAAAACGAAAAAAAAAAGTTTTCAAATAAATATATATATCTTCCGTTCGCGCATTGCACTGTTTTGAAAAATGGAGAATTTTCGCTACTTGTTTTTAATTTTTCGTAATTATTAAACTTACTAATGCCCTAAATGTGAAATTTCGGTTATAAGTAGCAGGGTAAAAAAATGCTAGCCTTTTATATCAAAATATGTATCGTTCTAGCAAAAACACCAAAAACGTATTTTTTAAAAAAATAATTATTCATAATTTCATTAACCTTTAATATAAAAGCCATAAAAAGTACGAAGCATATCTTTCATTTCAGTTTTTTTATTTAAAATAATACTCTTAGAAGTTAGGTTTCTGTGTAATTTCGGACATAATAAGAGACTGAAAACCGAAGTATCAAGAGTAGCTCACATATTTGAAACTCTGCTTTGTAGTTGGCATGCAACTAAGTCAAGTTGCTGTAGAAACGGAGACATCCCTCACCAATTCAACAAGTTAATTTATACTTCAGTTAATCGATAACAGATGTCAAAGTGATTCTTGGTACTTATACATTTGTTTTCAAACGCTTTTTTAATGTTGTTTTAACATCAGTGAAGTGTGACAAAAATGGCTAAGTGTAGTAAAATCATTACTAGACTTTGAGCACCCAATACTTGGTAATTCAAAAGACTTTTTCCAAATAAGTTTCTCACAAAAAAGTCTTAATGTGCTCTTCCCAAGAACGATAGAAGTCATTACACTTCAACAACAAATATGGAAATTTTTGCAAACTTGTAACGGGTCTATCTGCGAGCCTTCACTAATTCTCTTGAGGTAAATCTGTTTCTTTTAATTGTTGTTCTATTGAAAACTTTCTCCCGAAGAAGACACGGTTCATGCAAATGCAGGGTTATATTTAAGCAAAAACTTTTAGGTGCGCGAAGTTACTGGTTGGTGGAAAGTAGTTACGAGCTAGTCGAGAGTTACTCGACGATTAATTGCTAAAGAATTAATGATTGCTAATTGACGATTTAGTCAATAAGTTAGAATTGAATAATAACGATCGGAGGTCGAACAACTGAGAACGGAATCACGGTAATTTAGACCGTAGACATCCAAAGAGTTCCATGAGTAAGTTAATTGAATAATATATATATATAATCAAATATTACGTATTCTTTCTGCCGTGCTTTTGCTCCTATATTTAGTAAAAGTGTGCCTTTCCTACCCTGGGTTGTTAATTTAAGTGAGAGAATGATAAATTAGAATTGTCCTGATTATGGCTGATCTTTTCTTGAACACTCTAACACCAATAAACCCTGCACGAGCAGGGTTATTAGCTTAAACAATTAAATATCAAAAAAAGCTTATGTTCTTGTGATCTTCGAATACAGAAAAACAAAGCCAATTAATAAATACCATAATAACTAAGCAAGTACTATAGTCTCGATATAAGTTAAGCTTCATTCACAAAAAAGATTGGCATCGCCAAAAAAATCCAAATTTGTGGACGGACATGATTTCAATTTTAATAAGTGTAAGCCCCAGACCTAAATCTAGTACTTCCGAGTAAAAACTCTGGAAAACTACAAAAGTGATTTATAAGTACATGGATGCTTTGATATCTAAGACAATGCTCATGATTATAATCATTTTAAGTCGGCTCTGGTGGCTTAGAGGTAGCGTGCATGGAGCATGGTAAATAACTCAGATACAGTTTTCCGAAGCTTCGCCATCACACCCAAATGGTGGAAAGCTGCGTCAAACTTGAGATAGGATTTCGAAAAATGTATGGAGCTGCAGCAGGAGAGGATATCATTAAGACCACTCTTTTTAACAAGATCAATACCCGAGTTTTCTCGAAAATCTGACTATGGAGGGTAACAAATCATACCTATAGAGAAAATCTTAGCACTCCAGAAAAATTTACAATTTCTGAAGATTATTCAGAAAAAAGAGTTTTGATAAGAAGCAAACTCCACAAATGTCAGAAAAAAATTATAGATGTACAAAAGCGGTCATCTCACTATTTCTAATTTTTCATCATTCACTATAAAAAAAAAACTTTAGAAATACTTCTGATCTGTACTTTTGTACAATTAAGAATATTATTTCCAATTTAAGTATAATTCAATGCAGAACAATTCTCAGTAGAGCACACAGGAATTTTTCAAGGGGGGGGGGGATCGAAATTCCACTGTTCTCGTACCATGCTTCAATACGCCGCCCAATATATTCTTTTAATTTTGTCGATTTTCGAGAAAAAAACAGTAAAAAATTAATGAATATTAGCATTAATGAATAAAATTAATTTTTATATCAAATACTTAATTTTTACGTACTATATACATAGAATTATAATCAATAGAAAAAAATCAAGGGTTTGGGGAGAGGGTTCGGGACCCCCACCCCTTGTGTGCGCCACTGACAATCCTACATTATTCCACAAAAGTTTTTGGTAGTTCAAAGATTTGAATTCTCAATTCAACTAGCCATGAATCTTATGATCTTACCTAAGCCACTATAGCTCTCCAGCCAAAAACATCAAGGAAAAAAAATTGATTGAAAATTCTATTATTTCCGTAAGCAATCTAAAGCTAATTTTGATTCAAAAATGAAAGAATACACATAACTAGAGTGTAAATGTATATTAATTTTAAAGACAAAATTACAACTATAAATGCAACCATCCATATAAAAATATAGAGTGGGACCCCAATTTACCAAACCCCTAATTAATGAATTTTTTTCTTTCACTGATTAAAGTGAAGGCAAAAAACCTCGTTTGACAAATAATAAACAACAATTTAATTATTTCAAAAGCCGAAAAAAAATGTTTATTAGTTTGTGTTAGAAAAATTGGATTTTTTTTTTTCAAATATATCCTTTTTGTTCAGAACAGAAAAAGACTTTCCTTGTAAGAAGCAAATTGTGACAGAAAGAGTCCAGTCTATTATTAAACTTTACTGGTGCGAGTGTTGCCTATCATGCAAGTTTTGAAATGGACAGGAAATTTCTTTCTTATCTCATCCCCCTCTACAATACAGGAAATAGTTTAACCATTATATTACATTTGATCACGGACTGCCTATCTGTGCAACAGAAATTGAGGTAGTTATTGAATTGTCGGAGTCAATGAATAGTGATTCTGATGCAGAAACTGATAATAAAACTCCAATCAAAATTGTCTCATTGTTTGGAAACTGAAAACATACATTTGCAGCAGGATGTAAATAACACAGTATTTTCTTCTTTGCATAAGGCCAAAAAAAAGAACTCTTTCAAGTCAGAATTCAAAAAGATTTTCAAACATCTGTCAGTCAGTATTTTAAAATTTCCAATTTACTGGTGCATATTATAGTATTTTTAGCTAATGAATAAAAAGCATGTAATTTCAAATTATGGATAGTTTTGTGTAGTTGGTTATTATTGAATTTCCAAAAGGTAAGTGCTAAAAATTTGTATTTTGTTTGGACCCTGATATATTGAACACAATGTTCGGTCCCGATGAATTCATTAATGGGGATGTCTGTATTTCCAGAATACCCGGGTAATGTTAAACACATCAAAGTACTACAATTTATTTAAAATTTTACTATTCCAACTTAAAATAAATGTCTTTCAGTTTCAATTGTATATTTATATTAAAATAAATATTAATACTTCAAAATAATGTTTATGTAGTATTGCAAAATGCATTTTTTTCCCATTATAACATTTTAATTAACAACAGATTTCTCCTTTAGATAACAAAATATAGAGCAGATGCTTATGTTATTAATGAACTGATAATAGAGTAATATCTTAATACTCTAACAACACATTGCCATACTTATACGACATTGATGTGACATTAAACTTAATACTTCTTGAACTATTGTAAACCCTAGTTTAAGCAGCTGTAAGGGAGAGTAGGAAAGTAGTAGCATTAAATATGAATGACACACAGATTCCATGAAAAAATCTTTTTAAAAAAACTTCTTCATCTCAATGAAAATTTCTCAAAACAAAAGAGATTCTTTTCAGCGAAAAATAATAAAAATGGTATAATTCACTTTTATCAATGGCTACATCATAGGACACGTCTTTCAAAATCAGAGAATTAGCCATTCAAACTGTAATGCCCTTTCTTATTGAGACTCTTGGACTACGTTATTTTCCTTTTCACTATAAACTAGCTTTAACTTACCAAAGAAGTGCATATAAAATATAATTTTTTTTTAATGGAAGCACATATGAATGTTTGAATTAAAATAAATGAAATGTTTTTGTGATACAGTTAAGCAATACTGTAAAAATAATTTACATTATCCATCACAGCAATGCTCCAGGACCACCCAAAATCTCTGCAGAATCAATGCAATCAACCTTGAAATCAATGTTTTGTGTTTTTCCCTATCAAAAAAATATTACCTTCCTCATACAGCCCATGACCAATCTGTGATACAATCATGTTTAAACCATATTATACAAGGATAATAATGATTAAGGCCATCAAAAAAACTGACAGAAAAGATGGACTAACATTAACAGATTGTTCAAAGAATTTTTACATATAGTATGCAGTAAATAATATTGGATACTCACAGGCTGAAATAAGAGTCAGCAATAAAAGGTTTCTAAAAACAAGTGTGCCCACAAAAGACGAGAGATTTTACAAATTTTGAAGAAATTAGGAAAATGATGAAATAGTTAACCTAAGGAATGAACTAAACTTAGACATCTACAATAAAGATGTTAATGAATTGGTTGAATCTCACTCAGTACCACAGTCAAATGAATACTTAATTAAGCAACAATGGAGTAACAATGAAATAGATAACGAAAATGAGAAGAAGTTAACAAAAACATTAATATTTTTACAGTATAAAAATACAACTGAAGCCCTTAACCATCTTGACAAATGTTTGACTATCACAGAAGAATGCGATTACAATGGAGCATGTTTATTTAAAGCATGTAGGACAAATGAGAAAGACACAGCATTTTATACAAATCTTCAGGGGGGGAAGAGAAAGGTATTCAACTAACTTTTGGCAAGTTTATAAAGAAAACCAAAAGCATTCCAACACACCTATTTAACATCATTTTGCAGATTATACATATATATTGATAAATAAATGCTTTAAACACAGTTATTGGGGCATATTTTTTTATACATCCTTCTATCCTTTTTAGCATTCAACATTTATACACACTTCTAAGAACCAATTATGTGTGAAATTTAAGGGCTAAACAATAATTATATACCTTAGCACATAGGTAGGAGAAAAGAGCAAGATATGTTTTTTAATTAAAAAAAGATTTGAACTTTCCCCAAATTTTGTTCAAATAAATTAAGTTAAAAAATATACATCATTTTTAAAACTGAAAATAACTACAAAATGAAATTTTAGTTCCCAATGAGATAGTTTTACTTAATCTCGCAATGTAAGACATACTTTCTACACAGCTTTTAAAAAATTGAAAAATTTGAGGGCAATTTCCTGTTTACTAAGCTAATGTAAACAAGGGAACAATAAATTAAAGAACTTTAAAAATATCAATCAAATGACTACAAATAGCAGCTAAATTCATAATACCAAAAAAATTAATGCAAAGATTATTTAGATAATAGATTGATATATAACAGACTAAAAGAAATGCACTGATGGATAATTTTAAAAAATTTAGATAATTCTATAACAATTTTAAAATAATCCTTTGTCTTTCATCAACTTTGATAAAATACTTTCAATAGCTCACTCCCCAGCTTCTTTATGAGATCTACAAAATACTATGATAAAACCAAAAAATGAAACAAAATAATTCATAACTTTAAATTTTTTTATTTAAAAAAAACTAACATTTCTAAATGCATAGTCACAGAATGAAAATGAATCAAAAATTGCACTTATTTATTTTGACTACATTAATATTTTCCATATTATTAACTTAGGCAAGAACATTAAAGATAAATTTCTTTTTTTAAATCACAATTTTATGAATTGAAAGTACACATGTCCTATTTTGTTTATAATGCCTACTCCAATTTTGAATATTAATTCAAATGTGTCAATGAAAATATACATATCACTTTGAAAATAATCAATTTATTATACATCTTAAGAAATATTATGATGCAAAATAATTTAAAAATTTTATTTCAACATTAAGATTCAGAGAACTGCAAGCTTTTAACAATTTGATACAAGATTCTCAATTATGTCCCGAACACAGAAAAAAAAATGTGTCCTTTAAAAAAGAAATCATTGATTATACACTCACTATTCACAAAAATGAATTGAAATATACATGGGTTTTAATTACACAATTTATAAATAACCATAACTAATTAAATAATTAGTTCTGATATATAGCTGTACAATAATGATAACATTTCAAGTTACTTTTTTTATTTCAAGAGATAGCATTTAAATTAATCTTAACAACTGCAAAAATATTTTTAAATTTTTTTTTTTTTTTAACCTTTATGAATATATTTGTATGGGAAAATATGTTATCTATTTTCTCAACTTAAAAAAAAATAAAACAAACTGATACATTTGACAATGTAAGATGAAGTAAAAACAATGTCATCATGGTCATCAAATGGATGAGAAGAACTATTTGAAGCATGAATTCCCTAACTTTCTGGTCATTGCATTGTTTTATGTTGAACTAATTGTCATTATGATACCTCACAAGTACCACCCACAGCCTCTAATGCTTTCTTAAGATTTTCTGCTTCATCTTTACCAATGTCTGTTTTCAGTATTTGAGGAGCACTTTCCACAAATTTTTTTGCCTAAAATAAATATGAAACATTTTGATCATTGTTTAACATTTTTTTTCATCATAAGATAAAATTTAAAATAACCAATCAATTTATAGTATAATTCAATAAAATTTATACATACATCACCATAAGAATGGCTTAATAATTTGTATATGAAACTCATGCTAATATTAAGTTATGCATTTAATAATAAAAAATATAGAACAAAAATAATTTACATCATGCTTTAATGAAATTAAAAATTAACAAATTAGATAAAGACAGATTTATTTTAAAATAACACAAACAATGAATTAAAAATTCAGAAATTTTTATTTTCAAAATTTACAATAATTCTTATTAAAATATGAAAAAACTATTATCCCTTTAAAAAAAATTTTAGACTTCGAGGGAAAAAATTATAACTGACAAAAAATTATCTAAGGAATATTGAAAAATAGTTCAGAATCCAAACTTATTTGTAATTTAAGAGAACAATAGCTATATTTTCTTTTCAAGAAATTAATACAAATATTATACATTTTAACAAAAAAATATACAAATTTTTAAAAAACTCTTTAAGTATAGTATATTAATTTTTTTAAAGGAAATTCATAATAATTCACCACCTATTTTGTATGAAGACACAAAATGAAAGAAAATTAAGAGTATTGAACACTCTGCAATTATCATTATATAAATACTTAAATCATGTAAAATTTCTCAAAAGGAAATAGAACTTCTTAAAAATAATATAATTTTCCTTTAAATTCAAATAATTCATTAAAAAAATTCAGAATCTAATATAAGATTAATCTAACAAAAGATTATTCTGAAGTGATAACAATACATTGAAAAACATGCATTGGAACCCCACTTAAGAGCGTAATTTGTGTTCTAGAACCTTACATATAATGCGAAACAATTTTTGCCATGTATATTAAATTGTGCTATGTGCCAAATTAATGTAAAATGAATTATGATCCACCTTGAGAAAATACTCATAAGAAATATTATGCATAATGTTTCACAACAGAAAATTATATATACATTATTAAGGAGTATGAAAAATCTTCTGTTTCATGTATTACAATGAACAAACCTAGAATTTGATAAGCAGAAATAAAAACAAATTAAAAATTTACTATCTATAATGTGCTAACTTAATTCTTAATTACCAGAAAGAGGATTTTTCCCAAGAATTCTTTTTTGAAACTTCAGAAATTAAAACACAACACATTATCATTAAATAATATTGTGACCATAACCATTGTCTTATTAAGAGTGATTCTACTAAATGTATGATGCAACAGTTTGCAATGCTTTTAGCATTTCTATTTTTGCACCAGATTATTGTTATACTGTTACCTCTTCATTCCCTGACGACTCATCTTTACTACTTCCTGCTGTTAAACACAATGCAACTCATAAGCTCTTAGATCAGTGATTAGCTACCACTGTGCCACGGCACTTTGGTGAGCCACCAAATTCTTGAAATGTGCTACCAAATTTTCTTAAAATTGTTAATATGAAAGGAAAAAAAATAAAATACAGAACCAAATCACTTGGCCATTTTATAAAAAGAAACTTTGGGTATTTGTGGTATATTTAACTTATCCTTTCAAGGATAGATGGATATAAAAAAAATTGATTAGGTTCGTAACCCATTCTTGTATGAATACACTTGTACATGAATTAACTATGAATGAAGAGGAAAAACTAATTTCACTCTATAATAATTGAGATTTAATTTCTAAATAATTCAGAGGAGTCAATTCATTTTGGATTAAAGGTAGAGGCAATTATCTCAAAGTAGCCAAAAAAGCCTCAAAATATTGTTCAATTTTCGACATTTTATTTGCATGAATTAAGATTTTCAGCATTAACAAATATAAAAATGAAAAGAAGATTGAGACTTTTAAATGTAGGATGGCGAAATGAGTGCCATTATCATTTTTACAACCAAATACAAATGAAATTATCAAAAATCATCAAGCTCAAATTTCGCATTAAATGTATTCTTATAATTAATTACTCAATAAACATTTTCTTGTCTTTGTTGTACATATTATTTTAGTTAACACTGAAAACTATTATCATAAACTGTTTTACATCATGTATTTCATATAAAATAAGTTCTTTTAATATTATTTTATCGCTAGTGCACCGCCAAATTTTGAAATTGTTAAAAGTGTACTGTAACAGAAAAAAATTGAGAATTACTGTCTTGGATAGTCAGCCATGGCTACATTCTTTAAAAAGGTCATCAATATGGTTGCTATAAATTTCCAATTCCCTGATCTAGACCAGTGATACTCAACCTGCGGCAAACCAGACCTTTCTGAGTGGCCCGGTCATGGCCTCTTGTATTAAGAAACTTAATTATTTTAGAACAATGCATTAAAAAATTAGCAAGAAATTCTGAAAAATAAAGTAATCAAATATATCAATTTTGCTATTGATGTCATGCTGGAATGAATTGCGAAGTAACTTTTTTTCTTTTTGTAATGGTTAGTGATAACACAACTGTGGAGTAGCAACCATTTTATGGGTGAAACTAATTTTTAATTAACCCTTCTGTCTTCCAAGTGAAAGATATCTAAAGAATATACACGTTGTTTCAACACGATTAGGATCTTAAGACTATTTTGAAGGGGAAAAAACATGAATCAGCCACTTGTTTGATTCATCGAGAAAATGTTATATTTTTTAAAAAATTTCCTCGGCTTTATACCACAAAGCACAAATTTTTCAATGACTCTTTTTCAAAAGGATCTCTTTCAAGACGAGATAAATTGGCTTTCTTGAAAAATTCTTTAAAACGACAACAAAATATTTGATGATGGTAATGTCACAAAATGCAAAAGTAACAAAAGCATCTTATAAAATTTGTTGCATTATATATATTCATAAACATATGAAATTATTAAGGATAAACATATGAATAGATACAGAAATTGTTAGTGTTTCTTAAATGCTTCTGATGTACTCTGATAAATTCAGTTATTTGTATGGATATTTTTTTTATTAAAATGTAAAAGTATTTGAATAAATATGAAACAAAAAGGCGCAAGCAAGTCTGAAGTAATTTTAAATAAATACTACTGATTTCAGTCTAGAATTCAGTAAAATCTCTTTGCTACCATCCTGCTCTTAATAAATTTATATCTGAAATAAAAATAAGAGAGACTTTCCGAAAAGAAAAAAAAATCAAATTATCAAAGTATATGCAGCTTTGTTTTTATGACAGTAGAATGCAAATAAGGGGCTTGGAATCATTGATGAAAGGAAATCGTATTTTCCCCATAACTGGGTAAAAAAAAGCATAAAACTTAGTTTTGAGTTGAGTTTGATAGAGTTTAATATTGTTTTAAAATAAAATCCAAAATTATAAGTTTTAATATTTTGATCAATTTTCCACATTTTAAAAATTCTTGATCTTATAGTCCCCCCCCCCCATTAATCCTCATGTTACGGCCAGTGTAAAATAATTGTCATATGTATGCGGCCTGGCGAAAAAAAAGGTTGAGTACCCTTGATCTAGACCAAAAATACAATCTTGCTGAGTACAGGTTACAAAAGTATTGTCTCAAATCCTTCAAAATCCCATTTGACAGCATTATCCAACCAAAAATAAAAAGAGAGCTCTCTTAGAATACCAAAGACTATTCTTTTTCAAATCTCATCGAAAATGAGATTGGTTCCTTCAGTCTACTCAGAACAATACTTAAACGCTGCTTTGGCATAGAGGTTGGGAAGCAGAGACCGAATTTTGATGAATTTAAACTATTCAAGGAGGTCATCTTATAGACTGGGAGATAGGATGAAGTGTTGTTCTATAAAAACCATGAATGGAAATGCTTGATTAAAAGCAAAAATAAGATACTTATGAACTGAGTGTTCAACACATGGACAGATGTCCAAAGCTTCTCTTCCCTTTGTCACTAATTATGTAAAATATCATTCATTGTTTAAGACTTTTTTTTATTTTTAAATTTCTGTTACTTATTATTGCACAGAAATTGCTATGACTGGTTGTAAGGTGCTTGTTAAGTGAGGTTATACGGTACTAGTATTTCAATTCTGTTTTCACATATTCATTTTAAGAACCATGCATTTTTTGAAACATACCTGAACTAAGTTCATGCCCTCTATAAAGTTTTTGACTTCTTTTATAACTGCAACTTTTTTAGCTGCATCAAATCCAGTTAATTTAACAGTAAATGAGCTTTTCGTGACTTCTGGTTCACTATCCTCCTCCTAAAAACAACAAAAGAAAATTTTTTAAATAATCGTACAACTTCAATGAACAGAAGAATTACAATATAAAATTATGAATTAAAAAATTATTTACATAAAAATTAGAATACTAATGTACAATTTAATATAAAAAGTATCACTTAAAATGTTTTTACTTTCATAACTATTTGTTTTCACATTAATTTTTTAGAATTTTCTACACAGTGTGCAGAAATAGTTTTTCAATAGTTTGTTAATTTGTCAATACAGTCTGTGGTTACAAGTATTGCATGGATTTTTTTTTCTTGTTTAATTCAATATATACATATACTTATTTTCCAATCCAGAATGGATTTTGAAAACATGCAGGATATTGACAACAAATTTGAATTTACTAATATAGGTGCAAAATGTCATCATGGTGTGGTACCAATGTTCATATGTGAATGAGTTTCCATAATGGGAAAGTCCAGACAAACAACAAAGAAACACTGAATGCCATCAACCTCAGATTTGAAAATCGACTTGATGATAAACTACACATTTTAGTACCTTCTCCTAAATGAAAAAATGATTGTAAGGTTTTTTCAAACAGAAAAGCTCAGGGCAGAAAGAAGACAGCAGTCCATTTTAGCAAAACATGCAAAAGATATCCTTTCCTTACATTAAAAATTGTTTCACATACCAATTTTAGAAGATTTAAAAAAATTATTATAATACTTAAAATAAACCTAAAAAAATGTTGAATTAAAAGTAATTTACAGCTGTAGAATTCATTTCCCTAAATATGAATACATATTTACACCAAACAACTTTGAAAATAAATTGAGTGCAGTGGGTTAGTTAGCATGTCAATAAATTTGGCAATATAATCTATATAAATAAATAAAATTGGAGTGTCTGTTTGTAATTTCAAATTAGCAGATTTTTACTAAATGCATTTAAAGGTATATACCATACTTATATCAAAAAATCAATTTTTAAAATTTTTGTCTGTCTGTCTGTTTGTTCCGGCTAATCTCGGGAACTTCTGGTCTGTTTTTAAAAATTCTTTCACCAATGGAAAGCTACATTATCAGCGAGTAACATAAGATATATTTTATCTCCATATTCCTACGGGAACGGGAATTATGCAGGTAAAACGTTGACGTTGCTTACTCCCCGCCAAGTTGGCGCAAAATTATGCATTTGATCAATAATGGAAATTTTAAAAAAAAAATTTTCACATTTGTAGCAAATAACTGAAACATAGTGTAATTTAGCATCTTAACAAAAAGCAATTTTTAAATGGTTTTTTATTAAACGTCTAACGTTTATTGCGTTACGTTTGTTAAATGTCAAACTCAAACTTTGAGAAATATCGCCAAGTTGGCTAAGAAGCTCTCTATTTCGACAATCCCAGATATTTTAATGCAATCCCCCCCCCCCCACTTTTTAAAGAGGAAAACGAAATAAAGTTTTAGCGAATTGCGTGCGCGTGATATTGAAAATTCTATGATAATATTAATTGACAGTTTCATAAAAAGTTTTGATTACTTTAGTAGTTTTGATTAGTTTGAATAGTTTTGAAAGTATTTATTACTTTGAATTTTTGGAATAAGTACAAAGACTACATGGCGGAAGATATTTTGTGACGAAAACCAATCAAATATGCCTTTCAATGAACACATCTACAACGAAACGCAATAAAGGTTTTGGGAATGGTTAGGAGAAAGCTACATGATTTTGGAATGATTAGCTCTAGACGTGTCGACGGAAATGGCTTCGATATTGAAATTACTTGAGAATTAAACTACAAATTCATAGCATTGCAACATCCAGTAACAGAATTTATCCCTCAATTAACTCCAGAACAAAGTCACGTTTTCCAACAAGTGTTACGCAAAATAGAATTCGGCAGTGGTGCCCTCTTTTTTTCTCGAAGCCCCTGGAGGAACAGGAAAAACGTTTTTTATAAACTTATTATTAATGACCATCAGAAAAACCTAGAAGATAGCAGTTGCTATGGCTTCTTCTGGTATAGCCTTGATTTTACTGACCAACGGTCGTACTGCACATTCCGTTTTAAAATTATCGCTTAATCTTGCATTTGAAGATTCCCTCATCTGAAAGTTCAGAAAAAATAGCTTTCAAAGGCAGGATGCTTCCACAATGTAATCTTTTAGTGTGGAATGAAAGTACGATGTCTCACAAGAAAGCTATAGAAGCGTTAAATCGGACTCTTCAGGATTTACGAGATAGTACAGATATTTTAGGAGGAATGGTAGCTTTATTATATATTGGCTGGTGAATTCAAGCTTATGGGGAAAATTTGAAAAATTTCGTCTGAAAACGAATATGAGAGTGCATCTTCATAATGACGTAGATTCGGAACATTATGCAGAGACGCAATTAAAAATCGGTTATGGAAGTTTGGACGCAAATGCTGGAGGTTTTATTTTACTTTCAGAGAATTTTGTAACGTAGAAGAAAATAATGTAAATATCATTGCTCAAATTTACCCGGGTTTGCAACAAAATTTAATTTGGGATCAGTGATTGCGCGCAAGATCAATATTGGCGCATAACAATGACAATGTCCATAAAATCAACATTGAATAGTTTAAACAATGTGCGGGGGAGGAGAGAATTGAAGAAATATTTATCAATGAATACAATCATGGATAAAGAACAAAGTACTTCATATCCCACAGAGTTCTTAAATTCACTTGAACTTTCGGGTGTACCCTCACACAGTGATGGAGCTAGACCTTGCGTGGACGTCGGCGAAATTAGGGTTCGCGAGGCCTCCTTTTTTCCCAGTCAAGAAAACGTTAAATTACATAAGCCGAATTATAGTTAAACTAATGTATGAGTAAACGAGATTTATTGCTAATCAAATGATGACAAAAATTACACAAATAGAATTTTTTCTAATTAAAAATTTTAATTTAATTTAAATAATTATAAATAATTAAAAACTTTGCGAGGCCCCTCAAGCGCGAGGCCGTCGGCGGTTGCCGACGTCACCGACGCCTAACGCCGCCACTGCCCTCACACAAACTTCAATTAAAACTAAATGTACCAGTTATGCAAAATCTCGATGCTCCTCGACTATGTAAAGGAACGAGGCCTTGGATCACAAATCTGATGCAGAATATACTTGGTGCCAATATTTGAACATATGTCATGAAAAGGGATAATATTATCATACCTCGAATTCCAAGTATTCCCACTGACCTACCATTTCAATTCAAAAAAGTTCAATTTCCAGTTTTACTGTTGCTATTAACAAAGCTAACATTTCAGGTAGCAGGGGTGCATTTTGAAAAGCAATGTTTTTACCATGGCCAACTATATGTAGCCTAATAGGTGTGTCCAATGCCCAAATCTTCACATATTTGCAACTGACGGAAGAACATGTAATATCAGTAATGTGTACAGTAGCATCTTAGAATAATATTCTGTTTTGAGTTCTTTTAAAGAGGAATTATATATTAAACGTAGATACTTTCGATTTTAAAAATATTAATAGTTTAAGTTATTGAATATTTGTTGTTAATTATTATAATAAATAAAGTTTCCAGTTTTTTTAACTAAGCTCAATTTTATAATTTTTAAATTTTATTGGTTCCAGTCAAGCAATAAAAAAATTGCCATATTATATTATTTACTTTCTAATGATAATGATTTTGACTTTGACAGTTATTTAAAGACATCAACACGAGCGGAGCCGCGGGTAAAAGCTAGTTCAGTATAAAACTGCTGTATATTTCACAGGCTTTTCTTGTAAAATTTTTCATTTCATTAAAGAATAAGTACAATAAAAAGAAACCTTGTTTGGTTTGGTATATATAAACAGTCACAACAGATATCACTATATTATTGTAACTTAAAAGGAGAATCCATGCATGCTTGTATCGATTTGAGTATTATGATGTTTCCTCTCAATGCAAAACATTTGGGTGATGGTCAATCTAAAAAAGATCCCCTTAGATTAAGACTTTAAATAATATAAGATTCTGTTGCATAATAAAATAGAAATTCTCAAACTTAGTTTATTCACGGCAACAGTAGAAGAAATGCTTCTTAAAATGATGAATATTACATAAATTAATTGAACTAGAATAAATATTTGGTTCCTATGAAAGAAAAAAATACTTGTATATTGGTTTTTTGAAAAAGCTTTGATTATCAATTATATGGTCAGTTTTTCAGAAAAAATAAACTCATTCATATTAAAGTTATAAATCTCTCAGCATAATTATATAAATAACATATACAAAAAAATTACACAAATCAACTGTTATAACATTTTCAAGATACCATTCAAGCAAATAAAATAAAAGTTCTATAGAACATAGACAAAATAAAAATAAAATGAGAAATACCTAATTTTTTTTTTAAAAAATTGCTTGTTTAGAATGGATTTAAATAGATATGTGTGGAAATTCATATTGTTTAGCTTCAATAGAATTCATGAACTGTGATTTGAAACATATAAATCCATAAACATGGTTTGCTCAAAAATCAAGAGTAAAGACTTTTTTTGTGAAACATTAATATTAGTACTTTAAGAAATTTATTTAAACAGGGTATCATAAACATAAATGCATTTAATTCATAAGCAATTACATGTCTTTGATAAAAAAAAATTTCAATGCTATCTATCCTATATATTTCAGCACAATAGAGGAGAATAACAAAAATAGTACTTTTATATTTACTGCATTTCAGCAAATAATTGTCAAAGATTTTATAATTTATGACTTTTCTAACATGAAGAGAAAGACTTATATTTTGATATTATATGAGGACAACTATTGAACATTTCCCACAAAAAAGTGTTACAATTTGCCAAAAACCACTGATGACACAGGATTAAGACAAAAATAGCATAAAAACAACAAATGATTTTTAAAAATATGTTTTTGCATATTAATTTTACAACTTTTAATATTTGTTTTAATTTTAATTATAGCTAAAAGTTAAATTTATTTAAATTTTTTTTTCTGTCAAGAAGCTTTTATTTTCCCTATTGTTAGTGTATCTAAATGTTTCCCACATTCCTTCCTAAACATATATTCATTCAACAAGACATACATTTTAATTGATTACATAATTATTAACTAATGTTACAATTAATTTTTAGTCGCCCATCCGGTATAACGGTTAGAGACGCTGACTGCAGTGCCGTAGGACCTGGGTTCGAATCCCGGAGAAGGCATGGATGTTTGTAAATGTATAGTGCCTTCACAGCATGGGAGTACTTTAAATAGCCGTCGAGCCGCAAGTATTCTCGTGAGGTTGGTGGAAGGGGATGAGAGGTGGGAGAACCCTGACCACTCCCAGGGTGCTCTCCCTCAAAATTGGGGTGGAACTGAGCTCAATCGTACTGCCACTTGCATGGTGCTCAAAGCTACGCCTAACGACAGGCGTACAATCTTGCCCGATGCCATGATGAATTTCGTGGACCTTGATCTGACTACGTCACAGGTGGCATTAGCAACAACACATCAATTAATTTTTATCACCATAAGGATAAAAAATTAATGGTAATAGTTTTCACACAATTCATTTCACTTTTGATAACTTTTTAACGCATTTATTCATTCCCACTTTTCTGAGAGAGATATAATTTGCAATGGAAAAGCAAATGATTTACTGTACAGATCCAGCATGTTTTATTTTCTGAAAATCAAAAAAGTGGAAAAGCTCCTTGAATATTTAGTCTTGAAGTAGGCAGCAAATTACTTTCAAAAACTTTATAAATCAACTCTACATTATGATTTGTCAAAGTTCACTTAATAAATAGAAGAGACAGCTTGAACATCAGTGGTGAACTTAAATATACTTCTAATTTTATGAAATCAAATCTAACATTATAATGTACAAGTTAAAAAAGCTAATATAAGCCTAAGATATTACATATAATCAAGGTATACCTTTTTTTTGTAATCGATTATAGGGGTCAGGGTTAGCTACTGCTTTTTCAAAGTGTCACCAACACAAACACTGTCAATATTATCTGACAAAATGCAATTCACTACAAACAGAATGACAGAAACAAAATTGAAGCATTTTTTACATGTTGCTAAGTGTTTGGTTAAAGGATCCCTATAAGCCAGGAGTGAGCTGCCAAGACAAACTGAAAACCAAATAGACAGAATATGTTCTCCACATTTGGTCAACAGATATTTGCGAGTTAAGTTTTTTTTAAATTAATTTAATACTTAATATTTTAATTTTAATATTTGTAAACAATAGGACATTTTTGGCACATTTCTCAAGTATAGAAATTAAAACAAATTACACATGTTTGAGTTCATGTAGCCTTATTACCTTCATATACAGCTGCAATTGCTTATCTCTAAATATTACAAATAAAATGTATCTACTGGTTCTAAAAATGAATATTCCCCAAATTTTTTTGTTTCACATAAAAAAATTCTTATCTCCTGTAAATGTTTATTTTTGTTATTAAAGAATAATATATCAGTGAATCAGATTTTTTTTTCTTTCAAATTTTGAAATATGCAATTCAGTTTGCTATTTCACAGGCAGATATTCAAAGAATACCATAATATCAATTTAAATTTTCCTAAAAATTGTCAAATTACTTGATATCACACAGAAAATATTTATGTTTTATATTGCACTTCAAGCATGATTACAAGTTTATTTAAAAATTCAACCACCTATTAAAAATTGAAAAAAAGACCAATGATTCAATCCATATTTTACTACAGTTTAAAAAACTCACTTGAGCAGCAGCGACTGGTGCAGCAGCAGGAGCAACTCCCATCATCATTGGAGCATCTTTTATTTTCAATGTTTTCTATAAAAAATAAAAATTCAATTACTTTTAAAATTATACAGCAAACCATAAGTTTTCATAAAAAGTAGAAACTTCTGCAAAAACATAATAATAATAATTTTGCTTTTTCAAACAATATATTAAATTAATAAAATATAAAATAAAGGAATGGGAATATTAATAATTTTAGAAACAAATTTAAGTATTGCTTTAAATCTTTTCACACACATAAAATAAAAAAAGGAGTAAATAATTCAGATCCAAAATATTCTTAGCTAAAATATTTAATGAACGAATTTCCCGTGATATTTAAAGTATTTATCATTGGTACAAACCATGAAGCCAAATATGGCAACCCATAGAAAACATGCCAAAATCTGTTCCATTATCCTGTTTGTAGTGAATGCACTAATACGATAATTTTGACAATAGTCATGTTAACAACAGCTCGAAAAAGATATTACCAGTTCATGGTCCCTATGGCTGATAAGTACTGTATTTAATTTACAACATAAAAAAAAATTATTTTATCAGGACCTTAAATAAGTTCTCACAGGTTTTTTGATAAAATAAATGTTTTATTTAAAATATAAAAACAAAAACATTTTGCTGAAAGTATTGCCAATTACTAGAGACCACTTTCTGTCATATTTCTTGTAGTATATGAATTCCATATCGGAAAAACGATCAGTCTTTTGGGACTATCCAAAGATCAACCCATTTTTTGGTATCTTCATAAGAATGGAAGGGCTTCTCAGCCAGGCCGTATGCCATTGAACGAAGTGATAATCCGTAGGGCTATGTTTGATGAATGTGGCAGGTGGGGTAGAGCTTCCCATTTAAGCATTTCCAGGTAGAATTCCACTGGTTTTGCAACTTGTGATGGAGCATTGTCATGTGACCAAATCACTTTGTCCTGTCTCTGCTCATAAAGCAGCTGTTTTTCATTTAGGGCTCAACTCAAACATATCAATGAAGTTGATATCACATTCTCCAGCGACATAGTCCCATTTGATTTGTACAGCTCAAAATAAATTACAGACTACTCATCTCACCAAATGCAGAGGAGAAGCTTCAAATCATGGATATTTGGTTTTGCGGATGATGTTGATGTATGGCTAGGCTTACTCCCCAATTTTCTATGCTCTGGATTATCATACTGCATCAATTTTTCATTGCCAATCAAGATAGGATCCAAAAAAATCTTTTTCTGCAGTTGAAATAGTAGTTCATGTGTGAGAAAATGCTGTTTGACATTTCTCAGTTTCAACTCATATGGCACCCATTGTCTTTGCTTCTGGGTCAATCCAAGCACTTTCAAACTGTTGACTTATTTGCTTGTAATAATTTTTAAATTCAGCTAGCATTTGACACGGGTCTAGTGATCAAGCAATTCCTTGTCTTCAAACTTTTTTGATGACAGTGTTCTTTACCCTCAAGTTCAAAATCATTATTTTTGAAGAGTCGAAACCATTCTCTACATGTTGTTTCCAACAGAACATTGTCACAGTAAATCTTAAAAGAATCCTGTGCGCTTCATCTGCACATTTCTTTTGAATAAAATAGTGCAATAAAATTCTCTACAAATATACTTTATTCAGACACAAAACTAGACATTTTTAGCACCAGTACAAAAAAAAAATTTGTCTACACTATGGTGGACTAACGTACACCAAAGTTCAAGATTACATACAGTACTTTCCTGCAGATGTGTCCATTCATGCAGATTTCCTGCATGCATGTACTCCTGGTAGAGCAATCTATTAAGAAATGAGAACTTAATCAAAGTCCTAATACATAGAACCAACCCTTCATACGCTTTGCATTATTTAATGAAAATCTATTAAAAATAGAATATAAAAATTTAAGATTGTTTAGAAAATACTGCATTCTAGAGATACCTGAGTGTTGAGTAATTTAGCATCTCACCAAGATGATACCCAAATAGATATCTTTCGCTTCTAACTACAGTGCTATTATATGGAAAGACTTCAATGTTCAGTTGAACCTAACATACAAGAGTTATAATTTTACACATCAGTTTGTAGTGGAACTAGACAAACACAGCTACCGTCATATCAGGGATACAGGGGGTAAGCTACGGGGGTAACAGTTGTACTTGCAACAGGTACATGTGTAAATACAATATCATAAAATGTTATTATTAGTCTCATTAACAAAGTTCCCATTTCCAAAAAGGGGCCTCCAAAGAATTTTGATAAAAGGCCCATTCAGAAATAGCTACGCCAATAAAATAGAGCTTATGCGGAGTTTCCAATTATGGTCAGAATGAGCTATACTACCCCTCTCAAACATAAAACAGAAAAACTGTATTTTCCTTTATTCTATCAAGATCATATACAATAATTAATATATAATTCGTACAAAAACTATACAACACATTTTATCAAAATGAATTTTTTTACGATAATCAATAATTTTCATGCCAAATTGATTTCACTAATTCATAATGAACAGCAAAATGTTATATCCAACTACAAGACATAAAATATAATTAAAATCATAGGCTAAAAACACACATCTGAGAACAATATGAAAATTTATATCCATACCTTTAAACATTCATTTAAATCGGATACTTCAATGAGAGTTAAATTTTTTATGTCTTCAACTATGCTTTGGATTTTTGGTGAATAGACTTTCTCAAAATTATCAGGAGTTGGATGAGAAATTGCACCAGAACTACAATATAACCTACAAAACAATGTAGAAAAATATTTTATTAGATACATAGTTTCTCCCCTCATTTAATACAATACTGGATATTTTTAGAACATTTTAAATGATTAATCTGTATCAAAGTTCATATGGCTTAAAGTGTAGTATAAGGTGGTGATGTCCCTTGGTGATGTCAATTTCTTTTGAAGACCAAAATTGATTGCTTAGCTACATCACATAGTGATAGATGTTCAGAAGCCAGAATGAATTCGTTATCTCACCATGATATCTATATAAAAATCATCAAATCCAAAGACCCCCCCTATACACTTGAGCCATTCATATGTATTTCACAAATTTTAGTTAACAGTACATTAAATTACTCATCGGGAACATAAATTTTATACCATATTCTGAGTAATATATGCTTTGCATTCTACTTATGCAATAAATAAAGGTTTATAAATATTATAAGTAACTATGAAATAAATCAGGTGTTAATCTTTGCCGGGAAATTAATTTCTGCATCTTAATGTCTTTTAAATATTTTAATTTAGCAATAATGATTAACACATACAATAACACATTTAAATAAATTAAACTTAAAAAATAGTTAATCATTAACTTTGAGAACTAAATTAGGATCGGACATGAAAGCACATACTGGGAGCAGAGTGTATCGAAGTGACTTGAAAGTTTTTGCATATTATATATAACACTGAACAGTTATACAAAATACATACTGCCGTGAGAGATGGGCAAGCCAGCAAAAAGTTCAAAATAACCAGGATTGATCTTGTACCAATGGAATGTCTTAGGAGTTTATTCCTCAAAGATATGTTACAGGAATTAAATTAAAATTTTCAAACTTCAAATGAAAAAAAAATGAGAAACTCCGATGATAATCATAAGATGAACATAAAATTAAGACATTAAACTAATATAAAATTTCATCAAATCCTTTCTTTAAGCAAGACGGGAATCAAAAACCGATAAAATAAATCAGTGTTTTAATATTAACCTAAGCAAACCTGAAAAATAAGTTATGTAATGATTATGTAATTATTTTAAAGTAATTATTAAACGTTCAACTTTAAAGCATTATTTACCAAACTGATCTATTTGACTAATTAGTTGCGATCTTCGAACAATTATACGTTTTTACTCAATCAGTTTTAAACTTTAAATCAATAACACAGGGTAAACATCAATTATGTTTCCATACTAGAAAGTAGAGTTATACTTTTGACACGAAATACAACAAAATTTTTTTACTGATAGATCCAAAGAATTATTTTCATGATTCAATTTCAAAGTTCATATTTCTTCAATAAGTTACAATCAAAACACTCGGATTCATTTGCCGGTTATTTTATTTTATGTTCAATAAAACAATAATAGTTTATAAATTTATTACGAAACATAAGTACTCGGAAGAAATGGAAAAAATAACTTAAACAAATGTATATCTTTTCAAATAAAAAGATAATAATTAGTATAATTATATTCAAGAATTAATATACTGATCTAACAAAGGTTGCTTGATCGAAATTTTTTACCTCCAGGACCGATGCTGACTGTAACTATTTCTGTATGGATCTATTGAATACTGATATATTTTTCTTGATAGATTATATTTAATGCTTTGCCTTAATAATGACATGATGAATTAATTTTAACTGTTTTGTTTGACCTACAGTATTACACAACAACGGGCATGTTTTCACTACAAGTAATTTTTTCACTCACACAGCTTTTAGCATATTTTAGAAAGAAAATTTTTAAGGCTAAGACAATTTTATTTTTGTAAACCAAAAATAGAACAAAA